>JAQGBT010002649.1:0-22983 GCA_034698585.1 Disparrhopalites patrizii | reverse complement strand
TCCTGATATAGGAGAAAATTAAAAAACGTTTCAAAAGCTGTTTGATTTCGAAATTACGTCTTACAGCTATTGAATATGAACTGGTTTTGTAAAAATTGAAGACAAATGCTTGCTTCGCCGAGGAACCGTAATCCAAGCCACCGAATTCAGCTGGATTACGGATTACTTACTGGTATATTTTTTCAGGGATTACGGATTACTTTACTTTTTTGAAACTCTTTGGATTACGGATTCGGATTACGTAATCCGTAATCCGAATCCATAATCTCGAGATTATAATCCGGGATTAACAATACCGTGGAATCAAACTTATCTATTACCTGGCTTACTGTTGCCCTGAGAGAGCTTTAAGTTGTCAAAGTCTATCAACATTATGACCTTGCCTTCAGAACTGCTTGAAAAGTCATAAACATGGTTTCATCTCTAATTTTTATTTAATTTAATTTTGATTGTTTATCTTCAGTGTGGCAAACCTAAGACATGTGTAATAATAAAAAATAAGAAACGATATGGCCGTCCCTAAACAATATGATGCAACAATGCTGCAAAATAGAAAAAGCATGATTCCCATTCAGAATTTTATTGTGGATCTTTGAAAAAATTTTATCCCGATCCGGTCAACTTTGGCCGAGTTATGGCGAGGTTTTTTTCAAAAAATAAAATAAAATGTCTCCATTTTCGACTAAATTATTTTTTGCTGCCGTTTTTAAGTTTAGCCTTCTTAAGTACAAAGCTATTACTGTTCTCCAAACCGTACAAAATTGGGCAAGCGTGTTTTCTAAACAAGATTTTATTGTGAATCCAGAAAAAATATTCTCATTAAGATCAAACACGAATTCGCCAAGTTATAGAGAATTTTTCGCGGCAAGTCCAAAACTGAGAATTTTCAGTTAAATCGCTACTTGGCTCTGCCTTCACGGACCAGAATAAATGTGCAGAGCTTTTTTCTATAGCGTAAGTTAATGGTGAATTAAGTAAAAACACTTCCGAATGGTTTTCGTTGCTTTGAAATAGTTAAATTAGCAATTCTGCCAAGTGACTCGCAAAGGCTCACAAACACGTTTACGCATCAGCACGGCACACTCCTAGGAAAAAAATATAAAAATTAATTTTTGAAAAGCTATCATTTTTAAAGCTCCCAAAAGTTGCTTTTCATCATTTTTAAGGCATTATTTAGTTTAAAAATGGCTATTAATTGGAATTTTTGGTGATATAATAAAATATATTAAATTCGTCAAAAATTCTTATTTTTGAACTTGGAGCGAAAAATTCGCCATAACTTCACCAATTCTTATTTGAACTCAATAGGAATATTTTCCCTAGATTCACAATAAAATTCTGCTCAGAAACCACGCTTGCCCAATATTTTACGGTTGGGAGAACATTAAAGGCTTTGTCCCTGAAGACAAAAACAAAAAAGTAATTTGGTCGAATTTTTTATTATTAAATAATTTTTTTTTTTGAAAAAACTGCCATACCTCGGCTCATGTTGGTCTGATCGAGATGAAATGCTTTTCCTAGATTCACAATAAAATTCTGTTTGGGAAACATGCCTGTTCCAATTTGGAGCATAGTTGCATCTTATTGTTTAGGAGCCATATCTTTTTTTGGAATCCTGTGTATCGTTTAATAAAAAGGTGAGATTACTGCCGGAATGCACGGCAGGAGCATCAGATTTTGTTTTGTTACTCTTCATTTTTGTGATTAAAAATTGATCTCTGCAGAGATCAATTTTTAACAAGCATGCTTGTTACATTTTTGTTAGATGAATTGAGTTTTACCTTAACCGGGCCGACGAGAAAAATTGATGGCAAATTTGAATGGCGTAAAACTACAATTGGTCTACACTGCCGTTTAGGAAACGGAGGGCGGCGACCATGTCCCACTTGCCAAATTCCACCACCCAAACTATGCAAAAAAAATAAATGTCCTAAATCCGTTACAACCTCATTTAAATATGTTGTAACGTGACATCCGCAATAAAATACAGCTATACAATTTACATGGTCTGTCTTCGTAGTCGTAGCCCGCAAGATTTGGCAACAAGTACCGTTGAATCAATCCAACCATTATATTTAAGTAGAATACCAACGATTCGATTTGTTCCAGAATTTTTAGCTCGATTCGTTTCAAAGCCCGAATCGAATCCAAATTCGTAGTTTCTTCCGATTCATGATGCAAATGATTCGATTCGGTTCAATTCAAGCCATTGATTGAATCGAATCATGATTCAAACGATCCAAGAAATATATATATATATATATATGTATTATTGTGACGCATTTTGTCACTTTTTGCAAATAGGCATATAATGTAGCCCAAATGTTTACCACTTCAAATAAATGCAACTACAGCCAATTCTCTCTATAACGGTTTAGCAAAAAGCAGCCAGAAAAACCGTGATAACGAATAACTGGAATACGGAAAACCGTTCAAAAACGGTTTTAATGGCGGGGGATTCGAAATTACCGAAAAACCAGTATAGCGTGTGAGGGCGTGGCCTAAAACCGTTAAGGCAAACAGGAATTTATGGCAGAGATTCAGAAATTTGAAAAAACCGGTATAGCATGTGTGGGCGTGGCCTAAAACCGTTATAGCAAAGGACATTTATTGGTCGGGGATCCAGTGCTTCGGTATAACGAAAAAACCGTTAGAAAATAACTGTTCTATATAGAGGAAGATTTTAGCATTGAAATGGTCTCAGGCGAGTTTGTTAACACCCTTATAGTGAGAAAACCGTTGTAAGGAAGTCCGTTATAGAGAGAATTGACTGCAACCGTGCAGATTATGCAAAATAGTCCTGAAGTGGCAATTAATAAAGATCGAAATTGGAATCGATATTTCATTGGATTTTTACGAATTCCGATCATTAAATTCTGATTTCGATTTCGATACAAATCTTGCAATAATTTTTTTTTAAATTCGGATTTTGATTCCGATTGCTCAAATATTCGGATCAATTCCGATTACCGATTCGAATTTCGATTCTGATCTCCATCCCAGAATAAAAACTTCAAAATCTTTCCAAACTTTCAAAATCAATCCAAATAAGAATAAAAAAAATGTCTAAGAATCAAAGTCCGAATCGGTATTATTTTTTATGTATCTCCAATCCCTGTTTAAAATCTAAACTTTTATTTTACAGACATGACCACCACAGAAAATTCCAGGGTTCAATGTATCAATGTATGTTTAGACACGCGGGATTTATGTATGTATCAAATGAATCTATATTACCTTGTTAATTGCTGAACTGAGAGATTTTTAAATTGTCATTGTCCACCAGAATTGTCACCTTGCCTTCAGAGCTGCTTGAAAAATTATGAACCTTTTCAATCTCCAAACCTTTCCGGCACGGTGCCAAACCTGAATTTGTAGGGCTGAATTAAATTTACAGAAAGTTATTGAGGGAATAAACAGCTGGGGCTTCCCTATTTATTTTTACTCTTATGTATTTAATTAATAAATTAATTTCCACTGGTTTTTGTGAATTGAAGTTTATACCTTAGCCTGGCCGACGTGGCGGCTTGATGGCATCCTTGAATGATGTAAAACTGGAAGAGGTCTAAACTGACATTTTGGGAAACGAGGGCCCTCACCATGTCCCATTTGCTAAATTCGATCACCCAAACTGAATCAAAGAGGAAATGCTCTCAAAAATTTACGGCGTCACTAAAATTTTGCTTCTACGTGGCACCCACAATAAAATTTAGCTACAACTTACATGGTCGGTCTTCGTAGTCGTAGCCAGCAAGATAATACGGAAATAGCTTGGTCATATTGTGGGGCGCCGTCCATTTTTCAACGTCTTCCCCGTTTGGTAATTAGTTCTGTTGATTTAGACCAAAACATTTCTGACGTAAATTGTATTTAATTACGAAATATATATTTTTAACGTACAGCAGTAATCAAGGAATGACATGCGAAGAAATATGAATTCAAATTCGAATTAAAATACGTATTTTCTTAATTATGAATACAAATTTAAATTTCGGATATCTCAAATATCAAGGTATGACATCGGAATCGGTATTGGAAATCAAATCGGAATTATATTCATATTTTTCAGTATTTTAATCGGAATTAGTATCCATATTTTTGTCAGAAAAGTATTTTAATTGGAATTTATAATTACAAATACAATCGAAATTCAAATTCGTATTCAAAAGTTGACATTTGGATGCAGATACTGTATTGATATTCGACATGTTTTTCAGTATGTTGTTAATTCCCACCATCGGGCAAGTTTTTTTGCAAAATGAAGGTATTGCAACAATGATTTTTTTCAATTGTTAGTAATACATATAATAACTATTAAAACTACTAAAGGCATCGATTTTTGAAAAAATCAGAGTTTCGCAGTCAATTCATAATTTTGTCAATTGATTAATTGATTTTGCGTTTATCTTAAGCCACAAATTATGTCGGATTGCGTTACAAATAAATTTTCAAAAGTATTCTAAAAGTATTTGAATACGTATTCATATGTCTGAATATTTGAATAAAATTGTATTGGAAGAATTTATGTTTTAGATATCCGAAATTTAAATTTGTATTCATAATTAGGAAAACACGTATTTTAGTTCGAATTTTAATTCATATTTTTTCGGGTGTCATTCCTTGTCAAATACAAATTCTAACTCAATACCATTTTATTCATATATTTTTCGAGTATACTTTTCAAATACGTCAAATACTCCAAATAAATTCAAATATTTTTGGAGTACTTCTAAAAATTTATTCCTAATGCAATATGGCGAAATTCGCAGCTTAAAATAAACGCAGCAATCAATACACAAAATTCTAAATTGACTCCGCAGCTCTGATTTTGCAACAATCAATGCTTCTACGGACGAAATAATTATATTACTGGCAATTGAAAAAATCATCGTTACAATACCTTGATTTTGCAAAAAAAAAACGTCATCGAAGGCCGGAATTCGCAACATAATGAAGGAATTTTCGAATACCAATAAAGCATCGGAAACCAAAAATGTCAAATTTTGAATACGAATTTGAACTTCGAATGTATTTTTGTAATTATAAATTCCAATTAAAATATTTTTCTCTCAAAATATGGATACTAATTCCGATTAAAATACTGAAACAAATGAATATAATTCCGATTTGAATTCCAATATACCGATTCGGATGTCATACCTTTTGGTATATACAGTGGAGTCAATAACAAGTCTCTTCATAACAACGTTTCTATATAACAGCATTATTTTTTCCGCCCTTCGTACATGTGAAGTACATATGTTCTATGTAACAATATTTCCCTGCAGCAATATTTTTTCCTCTTCCCTTCAGTGTTGTTATAGAGAGACTCCACTGTATTCACCAGAAATGTACATTCGTAGAAAAAGTCTCACCGATTTATTGGGATTTCCAAAATCCTTGTATCGATAGATTCCGTTGGGCAGCCTCCAGGGCTTTAAGACAATGCGGGAATCCCCAGCGCTGGGGACATTTAGAAGTTCCATCTTCATTGCTGTCTCCATTGCTGGATTTTTCTTCTGTAATAACGCCGCCAATAATGCTCGCAGACGGCGCCAGGTCTGCCAGGAGGAGCAAAGGGATATAAAAGTGCATGGATATTCCTAAATTGGGACACAAATTTGTCAGCCTGGCCAAGCGTGTCGAATTCAGGCGTCTGCAAACTGTGAATTCACTCTGTCTTGATCGGGAGCTTTCTTTAAAATGTTCTCATCCGCGCCTCATCAAACTAGTTCTGATTGACGTAGCAAATATTGGAAGGTTTTAAAGTACACGCATTTTTTTACGCGATCTTGTTTCTGGAAAAAACGGTTGTCAGACAAGCGGTTCTTCTTATAAGCAAATATTTATATGGAAATTATACATAATATACTTCCTGCAATAATATATTGATGTATCGCGCTTATAGTTTTAATCGTTTTACTATGCTCTTGCAGGAACTAAGAGATATAGCTCAATATAAACGAATGGATTCTTTGCTATATAAATGAAAGTGAATGCGTTTGAACTTTCGTGGAGACCATTTTTTTTAATATTCCGCATCTTCTGTTACATACGAAAAAACCAAAAACAAAGGCTCATGTGTGGCAGAGCTGGGAATATTTTCAAATTTTAATTACCAGTTCCCAACACAATTCCTCTCAGTCAGTAGCAAGTAAATCCTTCAATTAATGTGCCTGCAAAGCTAAAATTGTTAAGTACTAACTAAGTACAATTACTTTGGCAATTTTTGTGTAAGTACGAATCAGATATGCCAAAATACTTCAGTTGTATAAATTAATTACAAAATACAAATACACTCGGAGATTTTATTTACAGATTATCAATTACATTCAACTGCTAAAGTATTTAATTACAAAATACAATTGCATTTTGAGTCGCACACAAAATACTTCAATTAGTTAGAAACGTATTTGAATACGTATTTTAATTACGAAATACAAATAAATGTAATTAAAATACGTGTCTTAAATACAAAATACAAATAAATATACTTCAAATACGTATCATATGCGTTCATTTGTATTTTAGGTCACAATAAAAAAAGTACAAATTCTACTTTGCCTTGGTGCACTTGTAAGTTACAAATTACTGCAAAATACTTCCAAAAAATCCCTTATATTTCAATACAAATTACAAAATACTTGCAGAAAGTACCTGTATTTGAGAATACAAATACAAAATACAAAAATGTATTTTAAGTACGATGTATTTTGACCACCTCTGGTACGAATACAAATAGACCAAGTGTGTACTTCAATTACTTTTAAAATTACCCAATTACTGAAGAACAATGTTTGATAATACGATTATAGCTAATTTCGGATACTAATTTCTGAGCCTGATGTTTCAGCAATTATATAGTGTCAGCAAAATAATCTGCATTTCAAGAAATTTCCAATTTTGATCAAATTAGAATATTGTTGGAATTAAATAATATGATTATTTACACCTTTAGTGCCGTGAGAGTAGCAACATACTGCATATATGTACATACTTCAGTGGACTCTGTCTATAACAGCACCATATCTGCATCAGCAAAGGTGCTCTTATAACGAATGGTGGTATAGAGAATGAGTTAAAAAAATATGAATGTTAATTAATTAAAAGATTACTTTCAGGCAGAACTTTGATAATTTTCCAAATTCTAACAATATTTGCGCAATTTGGAGTACATATTTGCATTTTAGTGAGAAAATAATAAAATTGTGCGGGTATAGAGTTCCGCTGCTTTTACAGAGAAAAAGTTAATGGTGAAGGGATACCTGACTTAGGCGCTAATGCTTTTATAGGGAGAAAGTGTTGTTATGGTGAGAGAAATGTGTCCAAGGGAAGAAAATACACTGCTGTTATAGAGTAACTTCTGTTATAGGGAGTGCTCATATAGAGAGCGCACTTTACATTTTAAAGCTGCAGGGGGGATTCAGTACTGCTGTTATAGAGTAATTACTCTTACAGGGAGGGCCGGTGTAGGGAGAGTCGACTGTAGAACCATCACGCCAAGCACCATTTAAATTTTTTTCGGAACTATTCAGCTGAAAACCTGTTTTCCGTTGTCTATATATCCAGGGACCTTTCAGTTTTACGTAGATATAGCCAGGATTGAGTTCAGATTTGACCATATTTCATTGTTTTTCTCCCTCAAATTGGATTGTGTGCGGACATGCTCTCGCGTTTAGATCTTAATTCGCCTCTTCAGTATGATGAATTTGAATGTTTTAATTTTTTCTGGGGAATTCCGTGTGTTCCAGTTTGCTAAATATAATAATTTTCTGGTATAGCTATGTAATTACGTGGATTTTAGGAAATGAAACTTATTCCACCCAAAAATGTTTGGAGCTTTTGCAAAATCTAGTATAGTGGAGTCTCTCTGTAACAACACTGAAGGGAGGGGCGAAAAATATTGCTACATCCAGTGAAAAGTTGTTATATATACATAGAACATAAAATACATATGTAACTTATATTTACGAAGGGCGGAAAAAATAATGTTGTTATATATAGAGAAATGTTGTTATGCATAAAGTTTGGATGTACAGTAGAGTCCCTCCATAACAAGTCTCTTTATTACAACATTTCTCTGTAACAACATTATTTTTCCAGTCCTTTGCACATGTAAGGTGCACTGCATATTTAATGTTCTATATAACAACTTTTCCCTGTAACAATATTTTTCGCCCTTCCCTTCACAGTGGTTATATAGAGACTCCACTGTAAAAGCGTTTCCACGGCGTCATTCATTGCGGCTGGTAGAAAATGTCACACATATATATAGTCACCTCTTGGTATATAGTTGCTGGTATTGTAGTAAATCTTATTATAACTAGGTTAGGATTAATTAGTGCTTGGCCTGAGGATTGGTAGCCAAATGAGGAGGACAGTGGTCCTCATCATTTTGTCTCCTTTCTCTCGATCCAAGTACTAACTCGTCAGTTGGTACTTGGTACTTGCCCAGACAAGTCACTCTCTTCTGTCAGTCTCTACTGACCTGTATTAACTCGTATAGATTATATAACGTTTACCACTATTATATTACGTGTACCACTATACTTATATTAAATACTGTTCTCTTTTACTACAGTAATAACCCGCGTATCGTTTTACCCCATCATTACTCTCATAACCTTTTCCCCTTAGTTATAGGAGATTAGCTCCTTTCGAGGCCCAGACCCTTTACACTCGTAGCCAAGCGGGTACCGTCTGTCCAACACTTTCCATTATATATATCCTACAAGATTTAGGCATTTACAGTATAAGATTTTAAAATTTTCAAATGTATAATTATACATTATAAACGTTTGCCTTATTGATTGCCATTTTGTCCTATTGCAGTAGTATGGTATGGTAATGGCTTTATTGTCACTTCTCACAGTGCAAAAGCACTGATTTCCAGGGATAGACATTTAAATTATAATTTTACATGACAAAGTAAGTGTAGAATAACAGTTGTTTTTCTACATTACACAGAAGTATATAAACATTTATACTTAGCTGAACAAATATCTGTATTTTTCACATTCGACTTTAATTATACACATTTTCAGGTAATGCATTAACAAATATTTTGTGTATGAGTAAATGCTTGATTTGTTTATTTGGAAAATACAATCCCATAAATTTGTCATTACAGTGAACTCTGAGTATAACAACCATGAGGGAAGGGCAAAAATGGTTCTTATAAATGGAAAAGTTGTTATATGGAACACTTAATATGTACACTAAATATACGAAGGACTGAAAAATAAATTTGTTATAGAAAACGTTGTTATAAAGAGAGTTGTAACAGAGAGAGTCCACTGCATGCGTAATTTGGCTGTTGCTTATATTTATGATAACAAAATCATTTATGATCAAAAAATATGTTTCACGAGGTAACATTTAGAAACAAAACGTTTTAGCTACCGTAAAAAAAAAACCTATGGAATTTGACTAAATTTAGTTTTCAATGGTATTGCATCATGGATATTTGATGGGCTTAAAAGCTCGGCTGCCTCCGTATTGAGGCGGGATGTATTTCTGAGGGACTCGCTGGAATAGTCGCGGCTGCCACGTGGAACGCTTGCTCCCAAATCCGTCGATGGGCTGAAATCCTCCGCCCAACACCGGCTTGAACATGAGGAACAGCGTCCGTGCCGTGTAATTGACTGTGAGGAAAAGGCAGTAATAATAATTACAAGGATATCTATTTTTACACGAGCATACATAGACATATGTAATTTATACATAAATTAAATTTCCCATTTAAAGTTTCAAACTAACTACCGTTGATTGCGAAGACATCATGGAGATACTTGGTCATGTAGCGCTCGTATTCCTGCGCCCAATTGACCCACAATTGAAGAACTAAAAGAAATTGTATACAAACGATTACACCAAACACCAATTAAAATTTTTTTATAGGCTTTTATTTTACAGATATGATAATCATAGCAAATTCCAAATCAAATTTGTATGTATCAAACGTTTGGGATGGCAACGATTCGATTCTGAATCGGAATTTTCGATTGAATTGGATTCGATTAGAAACTGTGTATCGCATCAAATGATTCGATTCGAGACGTTAATCGGACCCTAAAATTTAACTGCAATTCAAATCGAGACGTAGTCGGATTCTAAAATTTAACCGAAATTCGATTTATTCGATTAATTATTTATTACAAAATTTTTGGATATTCTTCCGAAGCAGAGCAATAACCATTAACATATTGAAACAAATTTAAATCGAAGTTAAATATTATAAATAAAATAAAATATTATATGACGGTTACTTGCATTTATTTGAAGTGACAAACTACTAGAATTCATTATATGCTTAAAATTTGCAAAAAGTAAAAAACAAAGTGTCTCAATAATATATTTTTTGGATCGTTTGAATCATGATACGATTCAATTCATGGCCTTGAATCGAACCGAGTCGAATCATTTGCATAATGAATGGGATCGAATTGCGAATTTCGATCTGATTTGGGCTTTGGAACTAAAAACTTCGGTTCCGATTTCTAAAAAAAAGAAATCGGATCGTCATCCCTAATCAAATTCGTCTATTACTTTGCTTATGGCTGAACTGCGAGATTTTTAAGTTGTCAAAGTCCGCCAGAGCTGTCATCTTGCCTTCAGCACTGCTTGAAAATTCATGAACATTTTAGCTTGGAATTCAGAATTTATTATTTCTCCGTATTCGGGATATATTTCCATTTCCTTTTGCTGAATTGAGGTTTACCTTAACCTTGCCGACGTCACTAGTCGATGGCAAGCTTGAATGATGTAAAACTGCAAGAGGTCTATACTGACATTTTGGGAAACGAGGGCCCTCACCATGTCCCACTTGCTAAATTCGACCACCCAAACTGAATAAAACAGAAAGCGTCTTTAAAAATTTACATCGTCATCGAAATTTTACTCCTCCGTGGCACCCACAATGCAATTTCGCTACAACTTACATGGTCGGTCTTCGTAGTCGTAGCCGGCAAGATAGACAGGAAATAGCTTGGACATATTGTAGGGCGGCGTCCATTTGTCAAGGTCTTCCCCGGTTGGCAATAAGTACTGTTGATTTAGGTCAAATATTTCTGATGTACATTGTGCAAATAAATTTTTAAAGGTATTCGAAAAGTATTTAAATACGTATTAGAATATTTTAATAAAATTGTATTGAATTAGATTATTTTAATAAAATTGCATTGAATTAGAATATTTGTACAGTCGACTCTCACTATAACAGCACCCTATCAGCGCATGCAATTGTGATGTTATAGTGAGATGCTGTTATAGAAAACTGGGTAAAAAAATAATAATATTAATTAATCAAGAGCAATTTCAGATATAGTATTGATAATTTAATAAATTATTTTAATATTTACGCAATTTTCCCAAAATGAAGAATTTTTGTTGAGAAAATAATAAAATTGTGATATTTTATAGTTCTGTTTTAGAAAAAAAAGTAATTTGAAAGAGGTATTTGATCTTGTTTGAATGCTGTTATAGGGGAGCGTAAACACGGCTGTTATAGGCAAAGTTCTGTTATAGCAAGTGCTTTTATAGAAGGAGCCGTTTACATTATAAAGCTCTCGGGGGGATATTAGACTGCTGCTATAGTGAGAGTGCTTTTATAGAGAGAACTATTATAGAGAGAGTCGACTGTATTTAAGATATCCAAAATTAAAATTTTTATTCATATAATTATAGGAAAAACACGTAGTTTAAGTCGAATTTTAATTCATATTTTTTTGGATGTCATATTCCTTGGTGGAAAATGGATTGAGTTGAAAATGGTTTCATTTGCATGGACGGAAACCTAAGATATACTGCCTTCCAGGTTTTTTGCCAATGCTACAAAACCGGCGAAACTGAAGAACATACATGTGAAATGCGTTTTGCCACTTCTATATTTCAACGGATTGGCCGATTTCGTTGCCATTTCTCTTAAAACATAGCGAAGCAAAATATCTCGAACCATTTTTCGGATTTTTTGGAAATTTCTCGGCCAACGATGGCGGAAAATGTGTAATTCAAAATGGTGTTTTTCCAATTTTGGGCACGAAAAAAAAAGGAATTGAGAAGTTTTCCAAAATAATCCAAGAAAATTTAATTGTGTGTAATTAGATTAAAACCGCACTAAAGTCGCACTAGTTGCTTCGCCCATAATGGGCCCAACGGCGAAAAATTTAGGTATTTTTTCTGCCAATAAAGTTCCATGATCCCATGTTAAAACCACTTTCAACTCAATCTGCTTTTTGGACCTTTTGTGTTACTGAAATTATTATTCATTCAATTAGTTGATATATTTCTAGGGACAACCACCTTATGCTTTATTTTTTCGAAAACAACCAATGCTTTTTCAGAAGCAAAATTTTATGAAGAATTTTTTTTGAAGTTTCAAAATGTGTACTTTGAAATTACAAAATTAGCTACTTTTCTTAAAATTTTGTTATTTTAGTTGAAATTTTGATGCAAATTTTAAAAATGTCAAGTTTTGAAATATGTAAATTTTTTAATTTTTTTTTTGAAATTTTTGTTTTATAAATAACGCGGTCACACATTTGAATGTCCATAATAAATTAATTTATTATGGACAAAATTGAAAAACAAAATTGAAAAACAATTGTTTTTCAAAAATTTAAAAAAAGCATTTAATTATTATTTAATTTAACAATTTAAAAAAGAAAAGAACATTGTTCGTCAATTTTTTTGATTAAATCAAGCATAATGTGGTTGCTATAATATGTGAATATTTCTTTTAAACGTAAATTGTGTAAACGTTTCCCTTGGTATTGATCAGAAATACATACGGATAGAAATTCCTCAAATCTCACCGTTTTATTCGGATTTCCAAAATCCTCGTACCGATAGATTCCCGTAGGCAATCTCCAGGGCTTTAGGATTGGACGGGAATCGCTAGCGCTGCTAGCATTAGAAACTCCGTTATTATGCCCATCGCCGAATTTTCTTTCTACGACGACGCCACTGCCAACGCTTTCGGACAGCGCCAGGTGAGTCAGGAGGAGCGGCAGGAAGTACAGTTGCATGAATATTCGCAAATTGGAACACAAATTTTTCATGGTGGGCTAGCGCGTGTCGTATTTAGCCGTTTTCAAACCGTGAATTCACTCTGCCTGGGCGAAGGCTTAAAGCTGCTAGATCCGCGGCTGCTACTAAAACTACTTATGATTGACGGTGCAAATATGGGAAGCTCTTAAATACACCCATTTGTATCTGCACGATCTTATTTCTGGAAAAAAGGTAGTAGAACAAAGGAAATACATATGGTATACTTCTGCCATTTATTTGATGTATGGCGCTTATTTTTTGTCCGTTTACTTAGTTCTTGCGGGATGTTGAGAGATATACGTAGCTTATAATATACCGTTTGTTTCCCGGAAAACGCAACCGGCTCAACTACTTATAACGTCTCTACAACAATGCAAATAGACATGAGGTTATTAAATTGTTGGAATGCTAAGATGTCAAGTTTTCAGAATTTATAATTGTTTTGATTCCAAATTTTCCGTTTAAAAATTATGGAATGTGACACGCTTGAAAAAAATCATATGCTAAGCATACGGAGACTAAAAAATAAAAAAAAATATTATAAATTATTATAAATATTTAATAACTATATTTTTATACATCATATTAATAAATATATTTTTACGAATAATATAATAAATATATTTTTACGAATAATATAATAAATATATTTTTACGAATAATATAATAAATATATTCGAGTATAGAAAAATAACCGGATGAAGATTTTTGCATACAAATATGCAAATACGTCGTCAGGCACAACCCGTTAAGAAGTGCGCCAAGGAAATTTTTGCAAATAATCTCCTGGCGCTGGAACTCTTTAAAGGGCAACAATACAGTCGACTCTGGCGGTTTTTTCAAATTAAAAAAAAATACAACTAAAATTAAAAACTATTTATTTTTCCTTTTTGCTATTCAAAATCCAGCAAAATACAGTCGACTCTCCCTATACCGGCCCTCCCTATAAGAGCACTTCCTCCATAACAGCAGTGCTGAATCCCCCCTACAGCTTTACCATGTAAAGTGCGCTCTCTATATAAGAGCACTCCCTATAACAGCAGTTACTCTATAACAGCAGGGTATTTTCTTCCCTCGCTCACATTCCTCTCACTATATAACAACACTTTCTCCCTATAAGAGCATTAGCGCCTAAGTCAGGTATCCCTGCAACATTAACGTTTTCTCTATGACAGCGCCGGAACTCTATACCAGCTCAATTTCTTTCTTTTCTCACTAAAATGTACCTAAATATTTACGCCCAATTTCGTAAATATTGTTAGAAATTGGAAAATTATGGAAGTTAAGCCTGAAAATAATCCTAAATAATTATCATTACCTAATATTTTTTAACTAATTCTCTATACCAGCAGTTAGCTATAAGAGCACTTTTTTTGGTGCAGATAGGGTGTTCTTATAGAGAGTCGACTATACATAGCTGAAAAAATATTTTGTACGTAATAAAGCTTTGAAAAATATATTTCTCTTCCAAATTTTTAATTTGCGTGAATTCTACTATTCAAAACACTTTGTGTAGAAAATCTTCCTATAAGATTCCTATAAGAATATGATCAAAGTTATAAGCCTGAGAATAGTCTCAATTAATTAATATTAATGGTTTTTTAAATTTTGTTTGTCATTTGCTAACTCCAATATGTTAACATGGGATTTTTTTCACATTCCATAATTTGTAAACGGAAATCGTTTGATTCAAATTATGCATCAATTCTGAAAGCTTGACTTCTTAGCATTCCAACAAGCTACTGATCTAATGTCTATGCCTTGTGGCAGAGAAGTTAAAAGCAGTTGCGCCGGTTGCGTTTTCCTGGGAACATACGGTATACTGATGGACTGTGCGTATCGTATAAATACAAACGAAGGCATTTGAGCTGACATGGAGACCGGTTTTTTAAAAATATTCTATTCTATATCTTATTCCACATGCCAGAAACAAAGAGGCAGCTGTTATTTTTTATACACTAATTATATAGCATCTGAAAACATGTTTTCCATTCCTTATATCCAGGGGACTTCCAACTATGTATATAGTTATAGCCAGAATTGAGTTCAGATTTTACCATTTTTCCATTCTCTTCACCCTCAAAGTTTGATTGTGTGCGGGCATGCTCTCACGTTTAAAAACCAAAATTCATCCGAACACTTGTATTTTCCCTTACAAAAGGTGTGGACCTCAAATTTCTCTATTATGAGATGGAATTTTTAATTTTTCCTTGGGGAAACCCTGCCTTCCAGTATGCAAAATATAAATTCCTGTTTGTGGTAGGTCGGATTTTATGAAGCAAAATGCATTCAACCCAAAAATGTTTGGAGGTTTTGGGGAATCACCATGCAAATTTCATGTTGTGACAGGCAAGTTCAAAGTAAACGCCCAATTACCTCTGCTTCGGTTGGATCCAACTGTATACCTTGGATATATGGATATACATATATAATTATACATATATGATAATAATAATGTACAATAATATTTATATAGTATTAATAATTATTACATACGCGATAATATAAATATTGTTTCTACCTATAGGTACAGATACAATATACGTGTAAAAATATATAAACTGGAAGTTTTCAGGAAGACAGTAGTATATACAGTGGACTCTCCTTATAACAACTTTTTATTTATAACAACTATATTTTTCAGTCCTTCGTATATATGCAGTGTACAAATAAAATGTTCCATATAACAACTTTTCCATATTACAACCATTTTTGCCCTTCCCTTCAGGGTTGTTGTAGCGAGAGTTCACTGTAACAGCTTTCTATCAAGAATAATTAATTTAATATAGAAAAAAATAAAATGCATACAATTTCACTGACAAACGTATGATTGCCTATTGGGCACAGCAACACCAATTACAACAATTTTTTTAAGTATCTTTTTTTCAATAAAAATAAATGAAAAAATAAAAAAAATAATACAGTTTACTCTTTCTATAACGGGCCTTACTATAACGGTACTCGCTCCACAGTGGAATCTCGTTATCACAACACCCAACGGAACCAGAAATTTTGTTGTCAGACCGGCGTCTCTCTATAACACTGAAGGGAATGACGAATAATATTGTTATAAGGAAAAGTTTTTATATAGAGAACATAAAACATGTAGCTTATATGCACGAAGGGCGGAAAAAAATGTTGTTATACAGAAGTGTTGTTATAAAGAAACTTGTTATAGAGACTCCACTGTATAACGACATTTTTGGATAGTGTTCTTGTTGGAAACTTTAACATGCCTTCTATATACCAGCGGCTGTAATTCCCTGAAGTAATAACGATTTTTAACGTTATATAGAATGCTGTTATAAAGAGATACTGTATAACGGTGTTCACAAACCCGCCCCGCCCGAGAGATTTATATAATAAATTTACATTCTATTGCAGTTTTTTTATTGCAGTTTTTTCTCCATAACGGGGAGGTTTTGAATCCCCCCCATTCAGCTTCTCTCCCTATAACGGCTTTAGGCCACGCCTTCGCATACTTCTCTCTATAACGGTTTTTGCACTAGCTTAGAATCCCTTGCCGTTTGGGCTTCTTCTCCATAACAGTTTTAGGCCACACCTTCGCATATCTCTCTCCCTATTCCGGTTTTTCTCTAATTTTGAATTTCCCTATAACGGTCTTGTTTTATTCCTTATGCCAGGTAATTCTCTATAACCGTTACATGTATGTAGCTGCTTTTTAATAAACTGTGATAGAGTCGACAGTACATTGGATAAGTTATTAATATTAAATTCATAATAAATAATAATATTACAAAAACAATATTAATTTTTATTAATAATGAATTGATAGCTTTTACGGTGCTCCGACTTTATTTCAAGTTGACATTTAACCGACTGGTGCGTTTGACACAAATTTGTGCCATTTTCCGTTAAATTTCTTCTTGCATTAAATTTTCTCCAGGCTAAACTTTTTTTATTATTTATATTATTAATATTATTCCCGCATTTGTGGACGACGCAAAATTTTGTGGCATAAAAGTTGTTTACGCAGTTCCTGCGTTTGCTGAGCATAAAACAGTGCTGGTGGAATGCATGTAAAGTGTAAATAATTGGAAATGCACGTGTTTTGGTGTTTACGAAACCCGATGGTTTTTTAAAAATTCATCTCGTATTAAACTTACAAAAAAAAGCGTATCAAATATATATACTACATTTCAGAACCTGTTTTCTATATATGCTCTCTCGAGGGACGTCTGGATATATATAGACAGGATTGAGTTTATATTGGGACCATGTTTTGCTTCTTGTGACCCTCTAATTTCATTGTGTATTGCGGAGACTCCCACGTTTAAATCATAATTAAACCAGACACCTGTTTTTCCCAAACAAAGACGTTACCAACTGGACAGAGCATATACGTGTTTATGCTCGTATTAGATGCACGTGGTGCTAATGTTTATTTTGGTATGGGGAATTCCGTGTGTATTCCAATACGCAAAATGTAATCTCTATATGCTAGCTACACCCATAATTACGTCGACACGTTATCCATCCTATGATACGATTATATGCACAGGCTATGTTATGGGGTTTTATGAGAACAATAGAATCAACAAAAGAATAGGCACATGGACAGATAAGCACCCACAACGTTTACGAACGTCTTGGGTGGGTTTTCTCCGACCGCTTTCCATAGATGTGTGCCATCCTGTGTTATGGATAGAAACTATTCGATTGTGAATCGGATTTTTCCATTCAATTCAATTCGATAAAATTCAAATATTTGAGAATTTGATTCGATTCGAAACCGTGAATCGAATCAAATAATTCGATTCATGGCGTAAATCTGATCGCAAAATTTAACTAAAATTCAATTTATTCTATTAATTATTTAAGACAAAATTTTTGGATATTTTTCCGAAGCAGATCAAGAACCACCAAAATATTGGAGCAAATTTAAATCAACGGTAAATATTATATCACGGCTACTTGTATTTATTTGAAGTGGCAAACGATTAGACTTGATTATATGCTGAAAATTTGCAAAATTAAAAAAAAAATGGTTACAAAAATATATTTTTTGGAAGCTTTGAATCATAATTCAATACCAATCAAGGCTTCAATTGAACCGAATCGAATCATTTTTATCATGAATCGGATCGAATTGCGTATTTCGATCCGATTCTGGCTCTGAAACGAATCGAACTAAACATTTTGGAACAATTCGGATCTCTGTCATCCCTATTCTGTGCTGAACACCTTTCTGTTGTACAATGACAATGGCCCATCATCACTTGACGTATAAGGTGAAATTATCTAAAGGTGACAGTTGTCCTAAACGTGACAAACATCCCGCGCAAGCACAGTTCATGGACAAGTATTAGTTTTTGCATACATCATCATTGCCCCTGAGGTCAAGCCGATATCCAATTATTTTTTGCGCGAAATTAAAATTCGCGCCAAAGAATGACCAGCTGCAGGGGCACTTTTCCGATTAAACTATCCGCCAAATTTCCGTTAACAAGTTCCAATTTTTCCCCGTGAGAACAGCTTTACCAGAATCAGCTTATATTTTACGAATGCCACTCTACTGCTAAGTACATACTTAATTTGCAGTTTTGTTCTCACCTGAAACAATCTTTTAACTTTTCAGAAAATATTTAGTAGAGCAGGCTGAATTTTGCTCATGTTCCAAAGGTGACATTTTTTCTGTTTCAAAAGGCGACACAGTATGTTTTTCTCATCCCCTACGCGATTTGTTCAGCTACTATCGTTTAACATTGTGGCAGGGCCTACGACAAAGAAAAAGTCAGGGGAACCTGAAAATTACTCACAGGCAGAATTAACTGAGACTGCCTGATAAAATAATTCTTGTATTTTGGGTGTGCAAGTATTCATTTTCAGCTTTGCATTTTATTTTGGGGAGACTTTTGAATTGAACCATTCTACATTCTTAGAATGGTTTGCAAGTACATAAGCTTCTGGAACACCCACATGAATCATAATATCAACACGTGGTCACCTTTAAAATCACCAACTGTCACCTTTAGGCAAATCGACGTTTTGGACCGACCGAATACAGTGGACTCTCGCTATAACAACCCTGAAGGGAAGGGCAAAAATGATTGTTATATGGAAAAGTTGTTATATAGAATATTTAATATGTACACTACATACACGAAGGGCTGAAAAATACAATTGTTATACAGAAAAAGTTGTTATAAGGAGAGTTGTTATAGCGAGAGTCCACTAATGTGGATATCTTGCGCTGTTATACGCAACCTCGAAGTGGTTCAAAATCTTTATATGAACTCATACATAAATGACACTTTCAGTGCATTAGAATTTGAAACGAAGTAATAGCTTTTGTGGGCATATTTTCAGAAAAATGAATTTGTTTTGAAACCCCGTCACCTTTAGGCGCATTCACCCTATTGGTGACATTAGAGATTGTGAAAGCGCAAAGTAACTTCAACATTGTTTCCCACAAAACGTGTGTATATTTATTAACATGATAATTTGCATTTTTACTGACTTGCGTAAAACACTGTAAAAGACAACAAATGGCGCTGTTTTGTCCGAAGTTGGAAATAATGAAATAAATATAAAAAAATTGTATAAAAAATTATATCACTCAACAACGCAGGGATGGATGGCGCAATATTTCTAATATGTACAATGTATGCAGAAAATTCGTATATAGGATGAAATGTATAGGAAATATGCACATAATGTATGCACATCACAGAAAATTTCAAAAAAATTGAAAGGGAGAGGATTTTATCCAAGCGTTTGGACTGGCTTGAAATTATGACTGCCGCCGTATTTGTGGGGGATATATTTGGCCGGAAAGAGCCGGAACAATTGGGGTTGCCACAAGGATTTCTTGTTCCCGAACACTTGTGTCCCGTGTATTAAGGAGCTCCCCACGACGGGCTTGACGAGCAAGTACAGGGATTGCGCGGCGTAGTTCACTGCAATTGAAAGATGTACATTTAAGTACATTTACACTGAATTATCAGGCTATCATTAAGTTATATTGCACTGCGAATCAAATATGAGTTCCAAACACAATTCAAATTATAGTCCAGAGCTAGATGCAATATTTTGTAATTTAAACAAAAATTAAATTCCAACAAAATAATGTTTGTAGAAGAGAAAGCAGCTTTTACTATTGATAACGATGAGTTCTTCCACGTACAGATCAATCAGGGGGCTGTATACTTTTGCAAAATTCATTAAGAACTGTAGCACTGAAAAAACAATAAAAACGCAATTTTTCTAAATAACTGTTCTAAAACAATTCTGTCTAAAATTTTTGTCATTAGAAATTTAATGACAGAAATTTCTGTATCTCTATTATTTACTTAATTGTATATAATTGTACATTTAGTTAATTAATTGTCTGGATATTAGATTGTTACAATTAATTAGTTGATTGGATATTCGATTGCGAATTTAAATAATTATAATTGACTATGGATATTATACTTCGGAAATATAATTATTTATCTGTATATAAAACTATAAATTTAACTAATTAACTCTATATAAAATTAAAAATTTAATTATCTGTATATCAAATTATAAATTTAACCAATTAATTGTTTATATAAAACTATTTGAATTAATTATTTAACTGTATATTAAATCGTAAATTTAAATAACTAGTTAGCTGCACATTAAATTGTAAATATAATTTATTATTTAACTGTCCATTGGATTGTAAATTAATTAATTGTTTACCTGCAAATATTAAATTAATTGCATTGTCAATTCTACAAATATATTAGTTTATTTTATGTAAAACTGTAAATTAAAATAATCATCCCTTATAACTCCCTTATAACTGTTTTCTCTCTATCCTTGTGGCTGAAAATACTTCCCTCAAAAACTTTCCCCAATTGTTAACATAGACGTTTCTATTCTCTATAACGGTTTTTCGTTATAACGGGAAAATATGCTGCTTTAAGGGGAACAGTTACAGAGAGAGACAGCTTTATTTTATAAAGAATTAAATAGCGATAAATAATTTAGGATGCCAAATTGTTTTTCTACCTGGAACGTGAAATGCTTGATCCATCTGGAAATTGTCAAAATCCACCAACCCCGCGATGGTCGGAGCTCGTCCTTCATCGATGGACCTGCATTTAAATCCCATTGAATTGTTATTCGCATAATATACATATACCAGAAATATTTATAGTCACAAAAACAATATACTACACGTTTTTGCATGCCGCCAAAGTGAGAATGACACAAGGAAGTGTCTAAATTGTCTCCCGACGCTCGCGTGCAATGCATTCATTCAATCACATAAGAAAAGTGAGAATTGCGGGTGAGAAAATTTCTCACGCCTCCGCCTTGTTGTTAAAGCCAGGAAGTTTATAAAATGCGTAATTTATCACGCAGATTCATTCATTACGTGGGCACTAACGAATGGAGAAGTTTTCCGTATATAATTGCAATATGCCTATGGTATACTTTTGGTATGTAAAGTATATAATTTTAGACGAATGTCAAAGAACTGATCTGCCTCAACGCGGAAAAATTCAATGCAAGGAAAAATACCTTCAATATAGAGCAGTGGCTGGGTTTTACGTAGGAAATTGTGAAAATCAATTCCAGAATAGTTCAAAAATAATTCGTTTTTACAAGCTCTCACATGAATTACATGTATAGCGCAAAATTTTCAAATCAGATTTACTCTTCTAACTTCTAACTAAAAATGTCTATAACTTACCGTTCTTTGGCGCTCTTGATGACCCGATGGATGCCTTGAAGGACATAGTACTGGTATTCCTTGATGTGTCCCTCTTTGTCAATGGATTTGATGTTCCATTTCCCGAACGGAGCCACCCAAACTGGAGTCAAATGCATATCAAAAAATTTTTAGCGACAATAAATGTTTTACGTCTGTAAATTCTGAGCATCAACAAATTTTTAACCTGAAATTTTTTTTAGCGTCAACTAATTTTCAGCGCCAATACATTTTTAGCGTCACGTAATTTTTTTCGTCATTTAATTTTTAGCTTCAAGTAATTTTTAGCGCCAAGAAATTTTTAGCGTCAAAACAAATGCTTGGCGTCAACAAATTTTTAGCGCCAATAATTTTTTTACGTCAACGAATTGTTAGCGTCAACAAATGCCTAGCATCAATAAATTTTTAGCTTGAACAAAATTTTAGCTTCAACAATGTTTTAGTCAAAAAATTTTTAACGTAAAAAAATTTCTTGCCCAATTTTTGGCGTCAAGAAATTTCTGGTCCAAGTTTTAGCGTCAAGATATTTTTAGTTCAATTTTTAGCGTCAAGAAATTTCTAGTTCAATTTTTAGCGTCAAGAAATTTCTAGTTCAATTTTTAGCGTCAAAGAATTTGCAGTTAAATTTTTAGCGTCAAGAAATTTATAATGCAAATTTAAACTCAAAGGAAATTCGATTGAGGATCTAATCAAAATCTGCTTAAAATATCGTTGATGCCGTCATTAGTTTTATATTTAATCTCTCGTTGGTGGCATCACTCTTACGTCCCTGATAAATTCCTCTTTACGTCAATGCAACAAGGGAGTGTTACGAACATATTTTATCGTGCAAATTTTAAATTCATTATTTAAGTCTGTTTTAAATTAGCTAATCTTTCTGTTTGGATAATGGAACTTACTCGGACGATTTTCAAAGTCGTACCCAGCCTGGTAAGAAGGAAACCGGGAGCTCAGGTTGTATGGCGGAATCCATTCGTCAATATTCTCGCCGTTTGGGAGCAATATCTGTGGAAATTTTGTAATTATGAGAGTTATACTGGCTTGATATTTATATATCAGCTGTCCATAGGCTTTGATTCTAATTTAAATTTAATTAAATTTAAATTAATTTGGTCAGAAAAATACTTGTGTAACGAACCAAAGTTTTAAAATAAAATGTATATAAACTTTTAGTTACACAAATTGTAAACAAACAACTAAAAAATTAGCAAATAAAGGCAAATTATTTT
>JAQGBT010002648.1:0-22986 GCA_034698585.1 Disparrhopalites patrizii | reverse complement strand
TGCAATTAAAAATCGAAACATGGATCCCTTAAACATCTGTAATACAAAGCTTACCTTGATTCGATTTTCCTCACTCTTGAAATCTGCATCAACCTGTGCCTGGGCAAGAGTGAACTGCTCCTTTAGCTTTTTCATGTACGCTTGTGAGGAACGGGCAAAATATTGCAATCTTTGACGGAAGTCTCGCAAGCGTTCAGCGTCTGCCAAAAATTCTGAGGCATGCTGTCCCAATTTGTGAACCGTATACAAGAAGCATTCAACAAAATTAAAGTCGTACTTTACTGCGTGCTCCTCATCATCTCCTGGAGGTAGGGGTAGCATGTCCTGTGACAACAAGAAAATCAGTGATGCCGATGAAGCATAAGTGTAATCACATTCATTTCTACCAATTCTAAATATTCTGCCTCTCCATTAGATAATAAACAATAATCACACAACAGTGAAAGCAGTAATACTGACACTAATCACTTACCAGGAGCACTGCGTAAACAATATCCAAACATTCAAGCGCTTGGTTGGTATCAATTTGTGAGACGTGAGAAGTAAATTCTGCCATAGTTTTCAAAGTATCTACAGCCAATTCATTTCCTTCTTCTAGCATCTGGGCATCCCTCAGCTTTGGTATTACGTTCTTACAAAAGTATACTAAAAACGGAGTTGCACTAACCTGGGACTGCAATTTAAAAAAATCATGTTAGAAAAAATTGGGTACAAAGAGGAACAGCAAACGAAAAGAAGAGTGAAAAAGTCAGAAAACTTGTGGGATTACCGAAAATAACGGTTGAACTTGCTTGCAACAAATCAACAGCCTATCTATGTTTTCCGGGACTTTTGGATCAAATTCCTTGTTAAAGTCAAGTTGATCCGCAATCATATCCACAATAGCCTGTTGTCCACTAATTGTTTTAAGTAATTTTGTCTCCATCAGTATTTGAATAAGTGTTTTAAAATCTTCGCTGTTCATATCCTGCAAGAGATAGAAAATGCATGTATTCGTAGAAATTCTTCATGTAGTATTTGTATTTAGCATCTATTTAGCACGATTAACTAACACAATAATTTCCTTACCCCAATAACCTTTTTTACTGAAGCAAGTAATGCAGATTCAAAAGCATCATTGGTTAACTCTGGACTAAGTTCTTTCAGCTGAAGACTTAAAAACTTCAGGCAACGACTTCTAACAATACCTTCTCCTCCTCCAATTTGGGAAAATATCCCCACAATCGTGGCTGTAAAAAACCGTAAAAGAGAACATAGTAAACTAAATATCTTTACATGCACAATAATCTACAATGTTTTTTACAGAGTTAGCATGAACAATTTTTTACCTTTGGCGTCAATGTGAAAAAGACTGACGAGGCAATTTTGTAGTGCGCTGAGTTCTGTGCCATCATTGGTTTGCATTAATTGGGCATAAACATCGGCGACTTTCGGGACGAAAGTATTTATTTTTTTACATACTCCAATCATGTCCTTCTCTACTTGCTTCCGAATCTAAATTTAAATTGTGCTGATTAAAAATTTGCTTATTTCAAATTGAATTACAGAAGTTGACAATTACTCACAGAAATGTCATCATCTTCACATAAATCCAGTAGTGCGTCAATAGCCTCTCCGTAGAGTAACGGGAAAAATTCCATGAAACGAGTAATAAATTGAGAAGCTAATCGTTTTTCTTTATCCGTCCCTTTGACTGCGGATAACAACTCCCTGAAATCCCGTTCAAGCTGTCAAAATAATTAAACATATTTTCGTTATCAAAAGAATGTAACCATTAGGTCGTAATATAAGCAACATGTGTGTTAAAATCCCATGTCATATGAAAACAGCGAAACCACTCACCGTAACTTTATTCTCTGCATTATTAAGGCGATCGTAAATAAGATACAGACGTTCAATATTCCCCCCAGAATCTACCGGTTTTGCTGGTACGGCAGCTTTACCCACTTTCGCAGTTTTGTTCACCTCCACGGTCTCCCCCACAGCTGGCATTGTAACAGTACTGCTGCAATTTAAAAAAATTAGAGTTATAAAATCTCGCACCTCATGAATATATTCTATATCCAACGTCAACACAGACGTTTTAGATCAAGCTCTTCCCTTCGGGAGGTGCGCCACTAATCTTAAACGAACACTGTTACTCGAATGTGGTCAGGAAATTAAAAAAAACTGTAAATATTATTAATTATTATTAACCATAAAGTCACTACCCCCATAACTCTAAAAACAAACGTTCAGTGAGTAACACGTTTCAAACTACATTTTCCAACAATCCCTTTTACCATATAGTTAATCCGTTGTTACACCATAAAAATCCCATGATTATGACTACTTCATTTTGAAATGGTACTTACTTCATGCAAGGGTTGCAATGTTAATTTGTAAAGCAACAAATGCGAACAGTAAACAATAATAATTGACAATCCACACACCAGTGAAGTTTTTACAAACAGGAGAATATCACAAGGTAAAAAAAAGTGCTGTTTCCTTTAGATCCAAGTCTTTCCCATTTACCGATTTAATTGACGCGCTTCTATCCTTGTCCCCAAAAAATTGCTCGAAATCAAAAAATGAATGTTCAAATCCGAATTTTGTTTAAATCCACTAATCTCTTCGTGGATGACAATTATGTATATGCACTTTTATGAGGTGTAAACCTTATTAAAGCACTGCTTAGAAATAGTGAAAAACAAACTTTTTTTGGACATATACGAAAATACCTCCCGGCCCGGCATTGGCATTTTGTTTTCTATACATTTCTCGTCCACCCCGGAGCGCTGCCTAACGCTTGTGTAAATTATTGAATCTAGCGCGTCACTCGAGTACTTCTCCTGGTGCCTCCCGCCGCCGCCAGATGGCATTCCTCACCCAACCTTAACGTTAAACCTTAACATTGAACGGGGAGAAGCTTTACCTATGCTTAATTTCTCCGAGATCAAAGGCAAGGGTCAGAGGATACAGAGGTCATGGGTCATTTAAGCACGAAACTATAATTCCGGGATCATTATAAACAAGAGAATTCTGAACAAAAATTTTGACCAATATTAACTACGTGTTGTCTTCAAGTATTTCCGTAAATTTCAGAATTTTGACCCAATTGGCTGAAATCTAGTTAATTGGATGTCTACGCATAGATATCTCTGTCTACGATATCGTTGGAAATATTTTGTGCTTCAAAAAATATCGGAAATTGTACCCGCTAATGTAGGTAATGCCATTTTTGGATATAAATATAAAGAGACCTGCAGGTATACCTATGTGCATGCCTTCTGCTCATTTTCCTCAGGGAAATAATTTAATTAGCATAC
The DNA here is from genome assembly GCA_034698585.1 of Disparrhopalites patrizii. NCBI lineage: Eukaryota > Metazoa > Arthropoda > Collembola > Symphypleona > Sminthuridae > Disparrhopalites > Disparrhopalites patrizii. The sequence continues at coordinate 19,678 of JAQGBT010002648.1, read as the reverse complement.
AAGATTCAGGTTTGTTTAGGACTATCGTTAATATTTGGCTACTTTAAGGGTATACAGAGCATGAAGACTGCATATCTATAAATGCTAGTTGAAAGCTCCAGGAATCCTTCTGGCTTAAGACTGGGGCATTGAGATACCGGTGTGGTTGTAAGTTGTAATAATTGGGGCACTATAAATATAGGTTTATAGGTAGACATTTTGTATAGTAATCAAGGGTAAATTACAAATTAACGTTTCATCTGGATCTCGACAGAGTAAAATATTATGTATCTGTGATTCTAATATTCTCAACTCATTTGGCCGAGCGGTCCGTTTACTCCTTGCAGTTATGATCTATATATTATGTATGACATATTGCATATGTAGCCAAAACAAAAAGACGGTGATGTGATGACAGTAATTCATTACACGGACAGCTTCTTGAGTCAGTAGATTTTAAACGTTTCAAATAAATAAGTACAAAAAAAACCATTTTCGTGGCTCTAGCATATTGGGAAAGATTTATAAGCAAAATAAGTTGGTTTCACAAGCTTCGCAACTAGCAGGGTTTCTCCCAAGGCGCATCTTGTTAGAACATCCAAAGGCACCCAACCGTACTATGAGTCCAGGGACATCCCGACAACTTTTTGGAGTTTACTTTTTTTCAAATGTCAGCAGTTTTGAAATTTAATTTTTGTAAAGGGTATTGCATTCAATGTAATTGTACCCCGTGCGCTTTGCTATATTCCGCGGGACCCTCCGCCCTCAACCAGTAAATGAGCACGTATGAAGACCGTTAGTTACATCGTCCCTTGTAAGCAGTTTAGGTAAATAATTATATTTTGCGCTGCATATCAAAATCGTTCACACAAGAAAGATCACGATTTTGTCCTGAATTTGTGACGTACAAGGACTTGATGGACAGATGAGTTTGTGCTGTTCAGCAACAAAAAAATCTCTGTCTGGGTCTGTGTATACATTCTTGTTCAGAATTAAGGATTATTTATGCATGAAAGCGTTTACATTTGCTCTTCCAATGTCGTACGGAATGAAAAGTTGGTGGCTGTAGGGAATGTCAAAGATGCAAAAGAACATTTATATGTGTTGTACATGTGTATATGTATATAATATACAGATACATTCTTGGACCCCTTCTTGTCCACAATTTCAATTCTCCTTCGCTCTCTCACCGCTTCGGAAAAAGGTTTGATGCGTGCCTATTTATAGCCACCTGATGACATGCATTTCTTTATAGTCATACTTCGTTTTACCCTATTACCCTATTGCATTATCGTTAAACCATAAAGGAAATAGACGAGGAAGGTGGGAGAATGCAGTGTGTTATATAGATATCTGGGCAATAAAATAATCGCCTCCTCATACATAGTCAACGCTTTATTTGAGTAAAACCATGCTGAATCCACCGACTCGTTACACACATTCGTAGATGTGCGGGATAACTAATGTTTAGGATAAAAAAACAACAACAAAAAAAAAAGCAGCTAGCTAGAGCAGTCAAGCTCTGGGTAAATACACATGCTTTTCGTATTATTAGCATCAAAGACTTGGCGTGTGCCTTGCTTTTCCCCATAGCGCGAATTAGAGAGGCTCTAAGTGGGGAAAGGGTTGTGACGTTCCAAAGTAAAAAACTACTTGCCTACACCTTTCCCTCTCTCTCTCGTGTTTTGCACACTTGTTGCAATTGAGCTCCTTGGGAATTTTTAATCGTAATAATAACCGGTTCTGTAAATGCACCGGATAAAAAAAAAAGTGGCGGTATCAATTTCTGAAACATCTGCCAGACGGTGGTGGTGGTGAGACTCATCCGCACCTTTACTTCTCTAATAATGCCTTATTGTCGCATGTTAACGCAATAGCAATTAAATAGTCCTGGTGCAGTAATGGCTCCTTATAGATCTTTCAGAACTGGAAAAATTCTGCAAGTGGAGTCACTGGAGACGTGATTATCATTCGTAAGTGCTTTCTCTTGCCGTTTCTTGGTCTGCTGAAGGGCTTAAAGGGTGTAAAAAATTCGACCCGAGCCTCTCTTGTTAATCCCATGGGCATTATTTTCCTTCCTGAACGATCTATTATGTCTTCTTTTTAACCTGGTCAAGTTATCTATTAAAATTAATTAGCTAAAACTAAATTAAAAATTAACTATTAGGTAATTCCCAAGTAAATTCACGTGTCATAGTCACCATCATTTTATTGATGACTTTACATGTTACAAACAGTACTATTGATTCCACTGCCTTCTTAGGGAGCGATACACCTAGAACCTAAATGGTAGCAGAAGTTCCTAGGGGGAGATAGGGTAAACAGAAGATGACAATCTGTGCCTTTTTTTTTCAGCTGCTCTCACAAGTCTCATCCACCTTTCCGTTGCAATGTATGTTGTACTTGTAGTTGGTACACAGAAATTAATTACTGGGAGGCATACACACACACACGGTGTGGAGATAGTGGTAGTTAAGGAGGTAAGTTGCAGCCGCCCTCCCACAACTAAATAGACTTTTAGACAGATCGTCATAAAGCACACCTTTCTTGTCTCACCCGTATTTGTTTTTCTGGAAGCGTGCTCCGACATCTGCATTTATTTTATATGCACACATATCCATATTTTTTTGATGTCGGTGGGGACTGAGTGAGCACAGGTATACATATTTCGACTGTAGGTTGCTCTCCGTGTGAGTTGGAGAGCACTAGCACCTGGAAGTGTAAGATCGGCTTTTTCTCCGCTACGAACACCGTGCATTCAATTGAGTATGTATATATGTATGTATGTAATGTTTAGACTGTCTTGGCGGACCAGAGCCCTTTAACACGGTACAGCTACAAGGGTAAATAGACATGAAATGTGTTTTATGCTTCCTTGTGGGAGTAAAATTTCATTCCGAACTCACCTTATTCCAGTGCCAAAGAGATTTTTGAGGGAGGCTGCGGGGAACGGTAAGGTGTTTGGCGAAAGGGGGCTCAAATAAAAGTTGTATAATGTAACCACAAGACTTTCAAGTAACTGGATTCCACCGTATTTACCGTTAACGGTCCATCTGAATTTCCTCCGAATGCCTCCCGTCAACTGGAGAAAAACAAACGTTATTGAGCCTAGGAGAGGATAGTAAATAGCTCCTTTTGCGCTCGAGGATTGCGGTAAACGCACTTTTCCAATTTCACTGGAGGCATCACCTTTCTAGCCTGTCTTTCCACATTGACCCAAGCCTCAAAGTCGATGGAGGCTGTAGAACCACCTGTAGTATTTCCGTTGGATAGCCGGCTTACGTCTAATGTAGAAATTCCTCCTAAGTCATGCATCATAATCTCGAACATTTTTTGGAATCTTTCTCAATGAAAACAGTAAGCAAAAATTATGGGGCAAAATGTGCAAAAAAAAAATTGTTTCAACGTTTTCCATTAAAAGGAAGTGTGCTTTATTTAAATCTCTAAAATTATAAGTCAATAAATCACACGACAAGCTCATTGAAATTGCAAGAAAGTAGTAATGGTATTACAGTTGCGTTTCGTTTCTTTGAGCTTTCTTTGAACTGGACGCAAAACCGGAAGTTGAAGCTTGTGTAGCAAGGAGTTGATGTGGAAATGTGCGTAAGGAAGGCAGGAAGCCTTGCCAGTACAGCAGGTCAAGCCTTACGCACTCTTTCATCATCGAAAATAATTTCCTTCCCTTCTCTCTATACACCACTGGACTATGCATCCTAACCCTTTTGGTTATAATGCATAGTCCACTGGTTGCTCGTGCCTGAATTGTTTTTCATTTAAGGGGCACGCTGCAATAAACTTACTTGAACTGAATGCACGTATGAATGAATTAAAAAAGCCTTTCTGGCTAACTGCTACAGTCTCATAATATCTGGTTTTTATCCATTCCCGAGCTGTGTTACCTGTGTACACATTACAAATTGATGATTACTATACTACTCCGTCTCCATTATTGACATGCGAACGTTTTTTTGTGTCACAACCAGACATAGGTATTTCCTGTCCCCTTCCTGCAAATTTGTGCCTTTAAGCATTCATTAGGGGTCTGAGTGCACGCGGCAGTGATTCGGCTGTTAAAATGTTAATGTGGATTCCATTATTGTTTTCATTTTGTGTTACTTTAAGGACTAATAAGATTACCGATGCACGCACATTGGTATTTTAACTTTTTATTGTTGGCACTGTTGGCAGTGTGTACGTAATACGGACTACTAACAATCCATAACATAGTCGTTTCAAATAAACCCTATCTCCGTCCATGTACCGTGCGAGCAGCTGTAAATACAACCGTATTTTAATGTCCTGGAGACACCCTGTCAATGAGCATCCACTTGGATTAGTTGCTCATCAATAGCTCTCGTGTGAGATAATTAGCCTTTCCTTCCCCTCTGTGTGTCCGTTGAATCACATGGATGAATTGAGCGCTTAAGCGAATGGAGTGAGGGGAATATCTGGTGGATGCAATTAGTTTACGGCATACAACGGTGTAGAGTTCTTAAGGGAAATTACCAATTATAATTCTCGCAACGACTTCTAACTCTTGCCTCAATATTTTTAAAGGACAGGAAGAAGTGCAAGTCGTCATACCTTTGTCTTAGGAAGTATCTGTCAAAATAGTCAATTATTTCCTGTCATTGATATTTCCCGTGGATGAAATCTGAAGGTGCGCAGACAATTATTGCTGCTTGATTTCTAAGTTGTTAATATGTAGCTTTTTACAATATTTTTTTGTTTTTTTACCAGTTTTACCATCAAATGTACAATATAGCATCGTTTCGTTCTTTTATAAAAGTATTGAATATAGTTTACATATAAAGTGGGGTGCCGCACTTATGCTACTTGGTAGGGATCGCGAATGGGAGATGTTAAAAGCAAATAAAACATAATTTGTACAATGGTTATACACTCCCAGCAGCAACTTTATACCGCTTTAAATAACCGAAAGAGGAACCAAATTGCACAAAATCTTGCGTGTTTTATAAATTTCATACGGAATGCCACAAGGAGGTTTTAGCGTGTTAAATTTCGCCATTTTTTGTACCCAACTATGCTCCAGATCTAAACAAAACGAATCTCTGAGCAAGTTGAACAACCTCTGACCACTTTGTTTCGCATTGGGAATAATTAGAGACCAAAGGTCGGATATCAGACAACTGTCATTGTGTAGACTGAGGTGTAAACTTCTAAGGCTTTGCGTGTGATGATAATCTTCGTGCTCTTCGTAAAGATTTCACCGGCTCCAGATGCAACAGGTGAGTCATCCTACCCAGCCATCCTACTTTCCTTCAATTGCTGTACATAATCATATGAGATTGCGATTACCAATCTTCCTGCTGCTTCAAAATCTTTCGCTATTTATTTCTGCACTGACAATATTTCCAAGTTCAAACTGAACTCAGAATCATTTACACAAAACCAGGGAGCCTGCCATAATAGTAGGTGCGTCATTATTCTTCTGCATGTCTTATTCTTCCCGGTCCGTAACGTGACTGTGTGTCGCATTTCGTTTCTAATTACCAAAAACAACTGGCACTTTTAGCATTAATCACTAATTTATTTATGACTCGAGCTTACTCGCATGTGTAATTGAAGAATGGACGGGTTTTCTTTCTGTGAAAGTTGCAAATTGCTGCACAGCGAAAAAGAACATACAGGAAAAAAAACGAAGGTAATGTGATCTCTCGGTGAAAGACGACTTGAAGAGAGCTGAGAAGACGAATGATTTGACAAATGGGTGTGACCTACATACGTGAAATATAATTCCCAGTATATTAGAATGCAATCACAAAATAGGCTTGTTTTCTCAGCATTTGTGCACTTAAAGTGTGTCTCTTGAGTCAAATAGACAATTTTGCATGCTGAGAATACTGTAAGAATGAATAAGTTAACTATATGAAAAACATTTTTTTTTTGCCGAAATACACATGTGTTTTTAATAAGGATAACCTTTTCACTTTGATTCTGGCATGGATGGTTTAATTCAGATAATGATGCTCATAATATTTAATTCTTTTGGTTCCATAAAGAAAAGGGCGGTCTTTAAAGGCAGTGTGAGTTGCAGCAAGGGTTATTTTGGTGAAAGACACTGCCGACGCGTATAATGTCTAGTTTTTATAGGTAGAATGTTTTTATTTATCCAAAAATTTGAGGATTTCGTCGTCTCGGCGTGCGGTTAAAGGGGACTTATTTTTGTTATTTGAGCCCGAAATCAGGAATGCCCATCTAGTACAGATGACATATTTTGGAAGGAAGCTATTCCAAAGTATCGGAAGGAAGATGGTGCGCCCACGTGTAAGTGCGTACATGAGACAATTGAAGCTTTGGAGCGGGGACGTTTTTGTTCTGAGGAGGGTGTCAACGGCATGTGTGGAAAAGCTTGGAGATTTTCGGTATCAAAACCCCATGATTAAAAATATTATTCCAGAATTTGTTCAAGGATTATTCTACTTGTATGAAATGACCGCATGTGAATTGACCAGCAGGAGGAAAAGGAGCTTTTGGGTCGGGGAAGTCAGCCAGAAGTAAAGACCTTCTTCGGAGCTTCCACCACCATCATCTCTCTTTATAATGGAAATACATACCTCCACTGGTGTATACCTACAACGGCGAAAAGGTAAGTGGAAATGTAAACAAAAATCCAACGTGCTCCATTAAGCTTGAAGTAAAGTGGCCAATTTAGTAAAATTTCCAGGCGGCATGCCCACCTTTTATGTCTAAAGCCCGTGGTTTTGTCGTCCCTTGTTGTCTTTCCGTCATCTCACAGCACAATGTGTGTGTGTAGGTACAACTCCTAAAAGCTGTTCCGGTGCCTGAAGGAGCAGAAGAGACTGGCTTGTACCAATCTATAAATACACAACAAAAATATGTAAATGGTTCACAAGGAAATAGTTGGAGAGCTTTTATATAAAGTAAAGAACAAGTAGAAGAAGTAAGTATATCTTCGTCTTGTTCGTCTCTGTGGTTTGAGTGGTGATAGACATTATGTGTGTGTAAGCAAGTGTATATATATATATTATATAGCCTGTATATACCTTTGGCTCCTGTCCGCTGGTGCGGTTTAACCGGGCCATAATTAGAGTTTTTGGAGAAAAGAACCAGAACACACTTCACACTCAGTAGTCATCAGCACATTAGTCACTGTTGAGCGTAGAGAATAGAAGGAAGTCTGACGAGCCATTCACTGACACTGGACATTTACGTGCCCGACTTCCAAATACAAAAGATTACTACAATTTACACGTAGCCTTCAATAATGAGTATTGACTGTCCACTTCCAGCCTCTATTAAGGGAAATGGCTACTACACATGGGGACAACCCTTAACTTCCGATGTATGTATATATATAGATAATATAAATGTGTATGTGTATATATACTGTAACATCCGTCATTCTTGTGGTCATTCACACTCATTGTTACAGTTTCTTTTGGTCATTCAGTTGAGGAGAAAAGGACTCATTCTCACATTTTGGAACACAATAGCCTCAATGGACGAACTAACTACACACACACACACGCTCACACGTTCCATGCACACGTCCATTAAAAAGACCAACAATCATACTGGACAACAGTTCTCCGGACACAAAAGAGCGGACGGTCCACTCCATGTCCAGAGCAGCTTCTGAGAGAGATTGTCAATGGTCAAGTAAGATATGATACAGTCATCAATTCTTTACACTTTTCCATATTTTCTTTTTGTCATACAGAAAGAGAGAAAAAAAAGATTGAAAGAGTTACTTATATTTTGAGAAAATCTTTTCGCCGTTTCCCTTAAAAATGAAGACAAGAAGGAGAATTCATCTGGAGGATACAATGGGCATAACATGTTATATTTCTGTAAACGTGACAACAGCATATTGTCCTCACATTTATTTCCGTATTCCGACTGACACGGCATACATTATAAATGTTTTTCTACGTCTCTCTCGCTCTCTTTGCTCTGGAACACCTTTATTATATTGTTTGACCCGAGCGGAGATGGATGACCGATGCTGGGGCGTTCAAGGTTCAACGAAAAATGTGCTCACATGTCCCAAAAAGATATAATCGGCTTGACCTGAGCATATGAGATTTTTTTTCCACAAGAAATTTTCATCCATATAATATCATTATAATTTTTGTATTCCAACATTCCTCACATTATCAACAATCCAGGGATTTCCCCTCCCATATGCCAGTCTACCGTACATGCACGACCCAAGCGTGATTGTTACATATTAAATCTCCGGTTTATACTGGAGAAAACAAATTTCTTTCAAAATCTCATCATAATTCTCTGCCAGAGGTAGGCCAAGATTAATTTCGATGTGGAGTGGTGGGCGCAAACATGTTCAAGTGCATAGCCTTTGTTGTTGGAGCTTCCGTACACAGGAATTTCCCAACCTTCGTGGGTCCTTCGTAATACGGTAAAAATGGAAGAAATTAAACGTTATTGTATTTTTGCATCCTTAACAAGCTTTCAGGACCCATCATAAAAGCAGCAGAGTAAATAAAGAGGAGAGAGAGCAAGCAAATAGTGCTTTTTAATAGGTTTTTCCACTCCATCCTCCATCCTCCGTAACTCCCGTAAAAATCACTAGGGAAGATTGGAAGTTGTAAAAAAAGGAAAGGATCAAAAGCTCCTGTTTCTTTTTCTTCTTCCTGACACATTAGGCATGGTGTTAGTCTTGATTCAGCTCAGATCGAAAGTGTATTACTTTCCATGGAGTCCAAAGCCTATACACACTATTCTGGATTCCTTTTTTATTATTCGCTGCAGTTCATTCTCGTAACCAGAAGAGTTACAGAGAAAGCGAAAGGAGTCGGGGTGATACAAGAAATAATTCAAAGATTAAAAATTACCACCCGAAATTCTCGCTTAATAAACTCCCACACAAAGCAATCATCTTGGCGCTGAGCAAATATATTTGTTTAACTTCTTTAGCACTGTTTGTTGCAAATAAACTGCGTACAAATTAAAAAATGTCTAGAGAAAAGCAGGATAGAAAGTTTCCAGGAAAATCTCGTTAGCAAAGCAAATATTCAGCCCATGCCAGCTTTGATGGCATGATGGATAATGCAAAAAAAAAAGAGTAATACCTGGAAGTGTTAGGAGGAATTCAGCTCATTGGTACTGATTGTAGGTTAAAGTTTTTTTTTTGAAGCCAGGACAAAACCAAAACCGTCACCGTTAGATTTGGACGGAATCAGGAGGAAGACAGTACTGATCGGTGAGGAGGGGATAGAAACGCCTGTCCTAGGTGCTTAAAATTTACAAGCGGAGGTTATTTCGTAAACAAAAAGTTTATATGTTATGAGTGAGGAACAAAACACTAGGATGAGAGCTGCCAGATGAACTTCATAGCTTACATGGCTTACAAACGTATGTAGTAGCACGTGTCTTTATTGAAGGAGTGGAATTTCGCGTTTTCTGAGAATAAACATTGGAAAGAAAGAAGGAGAAATCCCGCAGAGGGACATTCATGGAAACCGAGAGATCTTCTGTTTACTCAACATTTGAGTGGGAGACGAGGCTTTTCATGAGGATGGGGACGGATGGGAGGGAAGCGAGTGTCATAAATGAAGCCTTGTATATATATACATATGTACATGTATATACCTATATACAAACATAGTATACTAAAGTCTATAAACATTCAAAGAACGGTAGAGATCACATTAGAAATATTTCTTTGGACAAGAATAAACAAATTTTTGCTCCGCAGAATTTTTGAAGGTGTTTACTTAATTAATTAGCTGACCTTGGCAAAAAAAAACCATCAGAATCAAAGGTCTGTTTCTCTTTGATGATGTTACCGTCTCAACTTGTTGGAAAGGACTACTACGGCAATAAGTTCCAGGTGGTGGTATTCCGTCCAATTACAAATGTGTGCTACCTTCTGTCAAACTGCCACTTCTCACTGCCTTACAAGAGCTAAAATTACATGAACAGGTGAATGCGTAAAAACATTTTTGATCGCCTGTTTCATCATTTATACAAGGCGACACCAATTTGTTGGAAGATCTTCTGATGCTTGTACTACCAGCCTTTTGCCCTTGTATCTTCTAATAATAAAATTGTACCCCGAAGCGCATTTCCGCACTCGGATTTCAATCCTACGGCTTTTGTAGAGCTGATCCAAATGCTACTTCTACAGGTTGTGTCATTGATCCATAATCATAATGAGCGTTCCGGTGGAGGAATGGGATTAAAAAAATAAAATTCCGTGAGGGTACATAATGACTAATAGGACTCATAATTACCCTACAGGAATTCTTGCATGTCAGAAATCTGAAAGCATAATCTCCCAATTTACCTCTACGAGGCAATTGTGGCTAGACTGACCTCAAATCTTGAATACGAATATATTCAATATTGGATAGGTTGCTAAGCGCAGCATATCCAAGCATTGGGAAAATAAATTTTCCGGGGAGTTTATTTCTCTTCTTTTTCCGAAAAGAAATAAGCTCTCCTGGACGAGAAAAAAGGAGAACAAGCGATTAGCAAAGGGAAAAGTCATTCAATCCTGGCAACCCTCGCTCGGTACTATATAATTTTGCCATTATAAAAATATTTTATCAAAAAAGCATAAGCGCCAGTAAAATATCCTCATTAAATCAAATGAATTGCTCATAAACAACGTGAAAATGACGATAAAATCCATGTAAGTTGTGGGGGAAATTTATTTGCAATGAACTTGCTTTTTTCTTTTAACTTTGCTAGCAACTGAAATAAGAATCACAAGAAATAAGGAAAATGTGAGTAGTAGCAGGAAATGTGCGGTTGTAAAAAAAAAAGTAATAATGATATTAAATGTGGATTGTAAAAAAAAAGGATGCATACGTACACACACGACGTCATCAAACTCTGTCATGTGTAAATAATCTGTAAAATCTCCACCTCTCCGAACTCGTGCTCACGCTTGTTCCCACCTGATCATTCTATCATTTCCCCCGTTCTATCTTGGCATCAAAATAATCAATCAGCAAAAATTCAAAAATCTCTTTTTTTTTCTCTTTCTCTCCCTCTTTCCGTCTTTCCCCTGATTTCGCATGTCTTGAGGAATCTCCGGGTCCCAAAAAGTATCTATTTATGTTTCCTCCCGTGTTTTGTGTGATGCATTGGAAAAAGTTCAATAATGAACTCTTTATTAACCCAAAAATCATCAGACCTTCACACATTTGAACACAAGTACAAAATATTTATAAAATGAAGGTCTGGAACTCTGTCTAGAAAGAGGGGGGTGGGGGGAGGGAAGTCAATTCTATTCAGAATTTAGGCACTGTCACTTACTTTTTTTGTGCCCGTCCGAAAACGGGAACGACCAATGGGAAGGGGTATATTTCCGTTCTCACCGTTGTCGCAAGATTAGAAATTGTAGAAGAAATGATATTTTGGACGAGGCAATCAGCCAACTCGGTATTTATAGATAAAGACGCTATTTCTTGTCGATGACTTCATCCACTAAGCTTTAAACTTGCATGAGAAAAAAAAAGGTTACGGTAAAAAAAAAAAAAAAAAGTGGCTCACGCTAATGAAACCATGCACAATAATAATATTACGGAGATTCGGGAGAAAAAAAAGGGCGTATACGGTACATGGTGAAGGAAAAAGAGTCACGGGTGTGCATACATGTGTCAGTATGCCCGACTGTTTTTTCTCTTTCCTCACTACATCTCCTCTTCTTCCCGAACTTCCCGTACTCAGGCATGGGGTCAGGCTGGCGGATGAATGCACCTACGCAATGAGAGGCTCCAAAATGTGTGTGAAAGGAGAAAACATGAGGAGAAAGATGAGGAAAAATAAAAGTATCTCTCTCTCCGATTGCGGATTTCATACTTGGAAAAGCTCTTGGAGGCACATTCACGTTTTGCCAATTGAACAGTGACGACGACCAACGTTGTGTCCTCTCCGAATTCCTTGAGGTGCGCAAAAATTTTCTCTTCTCATTTTTCTTATATTTCCAAATTTTTGCAAATTTTTTTTTTAAACTATCGTTAAATCAGAACATTTTTATTGTCATATTCTCCAATTAATTTGGCTTTTAGCTGTAGCCAACTAATTCGTAACTTGCAAGGGGGAATGAAATCGTAAAATTTATAGGGGGATACAGTAATAATTTTCACTTATCCGTAAGAAACATCTGGTGGGTTGTCAGGTGTTAATCTAGCAAAAAATTATCATTGGGAGGGCTCATGGTTAAGCGACTTGCTGACAGAGAAGGGAATTTAAAGGGGGAAAAAAACCAGAGAGGAAATATTACATATAAAAGAGCGATGGTGTAGGAAGAGAGGAAAAGGTCAAGAGGTGGAGGGAAAAGTGCTAATTGAGTGTCTGTTAAATTAGTCTTATTGCTATCATTGTCGTTGTCATTACAGCCAGCACCACACAGAACACACATATAGACCGCGAAAATGAGCTTGAAGCCCGACTTGAAGAAAAACATCGCCGATGTGCTCCAGAAGAATGGGATGCCTCCCATTATTGACAAAACATTCAACTCGATCTGGGAGACATTTGCCAAGACTCAACCATCAAAGCTGAATACCACATGTAAGAATTCTGTCTCTCTCTCTCTTTTCTTCCCTTTACAAATGTGCTTTTCTCGTGATTATTTACTTTTTAGTTCTATGTATCACCCTCCCTTTCTCTAATTGTAAGTATTTGGAAAATTTTCAAACACATGCACATTATGCAGAAACTTCACATTTCTACATGTCCTTTGTATCGTTACAACTCAAGTGTGATCTACTCAATACGAATATTTTTCTTTGTCATTTTCTTTATGCTCAAGCAATCTATTTCCTCGATTGAAAAGAATCCGCTTTTATCCTCCCTTTTTTTTCTACAAATGTATACATCTTATAGTGCACGCAGTATGTGAATGCGGAAGTCAGGTCACAAAAAAATAACTAGAATAATGTTGCAAAAAAAAGGAGCTTTAGGAAGGTATATTAAAGAGTCTTTTCTTTCGTTGGTGTTTTTTTTTTGTTGCTTTAATCTGCTCTTAATGGTGATGATGATGGCAGTGACGGGAGACACGGATGTGTGGGGCAACCTTGAGCGTTCCTTGTCCAAATATGGCGTTGATCCTAAGTACGCAAAACAGGTGGTTGCCCGATGTTCGAAGAAATATGGCGAAACCCCTGCCAATACCGAAATCAAGATCTTCATGTCTTGAGCTCTCTTTGTATTCAATTGCTCTTTTCTTCATCATGTACACAAAGAAACTGGAAGGAAAAGGAAGAGAAATTGAAAAGAAAAGAAGAAGCCAGAAGATCGTTTCAAAAGGATTTCGCCATCCGCATGTACGAAAATAAACTTATTATTATTTACTATATGTTCTGCTATGTATACATCCAAATAACCACAGACTATCGCATACAACCCGTTTTCTATAAATATACAAATATATACGAAAACACCTCAATGAAAAGTCGGAGGAGGTTCGGTAGCTGCAAAGTCATGTGAGTGTATTTAAAAGCCATGAAAAAAAAACATATGTATAGCATTATAAAATAATACATACGAATTGTTTATTATTTATTATAATCTTGTACATGTGTCGGTATATTGTTATCATCACACTGCTCTCACCAGTGCCATACCCATCTTCAAACTATATAACATATACAATTATTTTGTTATTTCTAATTAAGAGAAACAAAAAAAAATAACTGACTCTACTCCCCGAGCTACATCATTGTTGTTAGAAAAGGACAAAATAATAGTACTGAGAAAATAAAATTTCTTCTAGTGGTTCATGGATGAGGAGACACTCTGTTCAATTGGCCTCATATCATTTTTTCTTTTTGTTTTTTTTTTGAAAAAAGAAATGAAACGAATGTCGAAATATATCAAAATTAGCTATCGAATTAATGATAGTAAAAATACCGTGATCAAAATATGTAAAGGTATATAAACTCTACTTCTTCCCATTTCAATTTGTGACCAATTTTCTGCTGCAATAAAATCCTCATATACATGTGTCTATATATATATACACACGTTTGTTTATCTCTTTTCCTTTGATGATGGTTCCTTTTTCCGGAGAGTTTTCATAGCTAAGGCAAAAGACCAGTCATTGACGAATTGAATGCTTGAGATTATTCGTAATAATTATTTTCATGAGACAGTTCACCACCAGCCGGGACGAGGGACAATAATTAAACTAGGCATTTGCTATCTATTTAATTGTCGTTTAATGAATCCAAAGGAACGGTCAAAGGTACAAGATTTTTTCTCCCAAAATTTTCGCCGAAACTTCCCCACAGACATTTTGGTTTGGCTTTTCTCGTTGTATATATAGTGAAACGTCTAGAAGAAACGAAATTGTATTAAACTTCCCTTCTCTTGCCATTTCCCTTTATCATGTTAGCAAATAAAAATCTTTTACACTTTCATATATTTATATGTACATCTACAAGGGCCGGGCATGTACAACATATTTACGACCAAGGATAAGTTTTAGAGAATAATATATCCTGAGACACCAAAAATGTGTATTTGGTGAATTTGTATTTTGGCAACCAAAATGCACTTATTATTTATTTTAGCCCCTCATCTGTCAGCGAATGCAATTGGTATTTTTCTTTCATGAATATATGTATAAATTTGCCCCATGCATATAATATATGTATATATTTGGTCTTTCCACATCTTGGTATTTCCGTCGCCTCTGCCAGACATTTCTCCTCGCAGCATCATCTCAAATATGGTGCAACCTCGAAAGTCCAATCTGAGGTCGGCATAATCACACCGATTGTACGGGAATCAGCAGAAATTTGTGCCACGCATCCGGATAACTTATGGGAACAACGTACATATGTATACATATAGGTAATATGTATATACATGCATATGCTGTACATATGCATGTACGACAATGCATTGCATGGCCATACATCAAAACTATTTGGGGCCACACTTTCTTCGCGGGGTGGCTTCGAAACCACATTTGCACAGTGTCATGCCCACATGTATATATATACCTAGGTATGTATACATATATGTTGTATATAAACTTGCAAACGCGGACAAATTATAGACGTTGAAATATGAAGACATTTCGGAGGTTTCGCTACTGGATATCTCGCCACCTTAAAACCGTCCCAGGTAAGATGTTGAGGCGAAGTGGTGAGCTAATTAAGCGGAGGCGTTTGCAGAAAAAGTTTACCTACAATTTACCCATCTAAGTGTGGCCTACCATTAAAACTAAGCATAAATATAACTTGTACATAAATGTAAAAATGGCACTAGAGGTGAAACCAGTGTGTTCGGAGACAATAGTGGATACAGAAAGAATCTACATAAGCTCTACATAAACTCCCACATTTGAGCTCTTTCCTCATGGCTCGATCTCTTTCTTCTCTTGTCTCGCTCTCTTTCTCTTCCTTGGCTGTCTTTCCTTTTTTTTCTTGCCATCTTGCCCCGTCTTGTCTCGCTTGGTCTCTTCACTCATTTCTACTTTAACCTAGTTGCGCTCTTTTCTACAAACTGTTTCTTCCTATTTTTTTTTTATCTTTATCCCTGTGCGCTTTCCCTTAGTATTTCTTGGATCTCTTGCAACTTTATCTCTCCCGCCTTCAATTCCAGCTTGTTCCCGTCTCTAAAATCTCCCTCACTTTTTTGTGTCTCTGTCTTTCTGCCTCGTCGTTCCTTTAATCTTGCTCCTGTTTCTATGTCTTTGTTCCGTCTCTTTCTCCTGCTTCTACCTCTTAGCAGTTCTCTGATCTTTCTCTCTTTTTACCCCATCTATTTCTCCGATCTTTCTCTCTCTTTACCTCGTCTATTTCTCTGATATTTCTAACTCCTTACCTCATGTATTCCTTTGATATTTCTCTCACTTTACCTCATCTATTTCTATGACATTTCTCTCTCTTTACCTCATCTATTTCTCTGACATTTCTCTCTCTTTACCTCATCTATTTCTCCGATATTTCTCTGTATTTACGGAGCCCAGTGAGAACACGTAAAACTTCATTTGTGAAGTTCTTTTTTCTCTAATTTTACGCAATCGACTACGTATATTAAAATACAGATAGATATACTATTATGTGTATAGACGATTGATGTACTATCGTCTGTGGCAACAGCAAAAAATATGTAGTTTTTGCTAATTTTTTGGCGAACGAAGAGATGTGACTTTAAAAAATCGGATAATCAAATTATGTGTTCTCGTCGAGTTGCGTAAAAATCTATAGATTATGCACAAAGGGCGGTAATCTCTGGTTCCCCTTGAGGCGGTCATGGAGGACTGGTGTAAGAAATACTGTGGTTTTTGGTTGATACTGGAGTTCTTCTGGAAACTTCGGAATACGGGAAAAAATTGGCGACTGCTCTAACGGTCAAAAGGGGATCCAAACTCATTGAATTAAATTGGCCAAAGAGCAAGGACGTTCCAATCTTGCATTCCTTTCCCCTTTTACCATGAGTAATCTTGATGTCTTGGAGGATTTGGGATGAGGACAGGAGGGTCAGAGAGGAAAAGGATTGTCACAGCATGAACCCGTTACCTTTTACCACATAAGAGCTCAGTGGGAGGTTGTTTCTCCTTGTGGTCCCTCAATGAAGTGGAGTGACAGGAGCCTCACAACAACGTCTTCCTTCGGCTGGCCAAGCCTTCATTCATCCCCTTTTCTATGCATTCCCAATACTCACTTGTACAGCTAATAGGTGGGCACGTTCAGAAAGGAATAAAGAATTGTGAGCATCTACATACTCAAGGAGCCCAGAAGAAGACAAAGCATCGCCCACATTCAACATACCAATCAGCTGTTTACAATAGATTTTATCCACCGCCTGTTGATCCTCCTCCTGCTCCATCCATTTAAATGCAATTTGTATATATTTCCAGAAGATTTCACAGAAGGGTTAATTCCCACCTGGTATTTTTGAGAGAGAGAACGCTTCTCGCATCCTTCTCCTCATTTTTGCTCGAAAATTCACGTTTCGAAAGAAATTAAAAGTCCCATTTGTCCACTAATATTGCAATATTTTTTTACATGGTTTTTATCACAAGCTTGTAATTCCTGAAAAAAATAGGATATTTCATGTTGAAGTCCCTTTGGCATATCCCAAAGAAACGGCTTCGTTGGAGGTGGTACAAATGTAACAAAGGAAAACGTTGTAGCGAAAAATTTCACGCCTTAATTCCATGTCACGAAAGAAGATATTAATAATATTGTCATCTGATGTGTATATGCATCTGAGAAAAGATCTCCGGAGGAAATGGATACGTGACAAATTGAAAAAAAAATGTCCCTAAAAAAAGCAGACAAAAGGTCTCGCCACGTAGGTATGCACGATGTCATTTATTATCTATTTACTTCCGTGTAAGTCCTAAACGTACAAGGGCACACATAAGGGAGGGAATGAATGAAAGCTCCAGCCATCATAGAGCGTCTTCTCATTTAGACTGGCACGCCGTAGACGTCAGATCTTATTGTTGTGCTGAAGAAAAAATAATAACTTCCTACAGGTAGCACAATAGCAACTCCAGCAGGATAGTAGATAAAATGCAATTCTTTTTTTTAACGTCTCTTCTAACGTCTCTCTCTCACTGGAAATGATCACAAAAAGTCCAGAGAGGAGTCAAAAAAAGGTGTGGGATAAGAATGTTCCCATGTTAAAAAGAGAGAGAGGAACGTCATTTTTATGTAATGTTTCTTAAATGGTTTATGTTACGTAGTAAGTGGCGGCTACAGAGACTTATTTGTTCCAGGACCCATTTAGATATGGTACTTGGACATAAAATGTTGTAAATGACTTGATGGATGAAAACGGAAGGATCGTTTAACTTTTCCCCTTTTTTCCCCTTACCCTTTCACTATTTTAGAAAAAAATACCTCAAGTTTTTTTTTTGTCTTTCTTGAGATTGATGGAAACGTTACCACACTTTATACTCTGGAGCCCTCGCACCTTAGGGGTCATTTGAACATTTAATTCTGCCTATACAAGTTCAACTGTAGATATTTTTTCCCCCAGTAAATTTGGAATCCCCAACATTATACACGTCAACCTGACGCTCTAAAAAAGAGTTGGTAAGGTAGCAACTTTTTTTTTGTCCCGTCTCCATTACCCCATGGACTGATTAGTGTACCTTTCCGTGTTAAAAAAAGAAAAGAAAATCTTTGGTTCCAATATGCACCACAGTTTATTTGGAGATGCTACCTCGCTTGTACGATAACACTTTTTTTTTTTTTACAAAAGCGGTGAGATACCTTCAGGTTCCTACTTGTATCTTACACTCTAAGAAAACTAATAGGACAAATGGCTAAAGGGTAAAAAAAATTATTATCCGAGGCTTTTAAAGAAATACCCTATTAAAGTGTGTTAGCTGCCATTGAAAGCTTTTAATAGATACTTAATAAGAAACTTCCTCATACCTCTCTCTCGTTACATCTTATGAGCGAGTACTTGAGAGGGAAGCTATTATTCGGCGGGTCAATTGCAAGGCACCACAGTAATTATGGCTTTTTTTTTTTGAAAACTGCTAAAGACTTTAACAACTACCCTTATTAGCAGGTACTTACTCCTCAATTACAAGCACTTAATACACGGTTCACTCCTGTACAGGGACCAGTGCCGTCATAATGAACGAATTTTTCCAGATTCTCGTTTTGTTTTAACCGGAGCGGTATGGGAAAATTATTATGAAGGACCAATGATTTACCTTCTAAAATATACATGGATTAATATTTATTGGGAAGGGTTTAATATAATTGTAGGGGAATTACCACGTTTTTGGTTGTGAAAAAGGGTTAGAATCCTGAAATGTAAGGTGTTTCTCATCGAGATGTGCAGTATGGCTACTTGGCTACCAATTGGACAGTGAATGGGAGGAGGACCCAATATTTTTGTGTTGATTGTTGAGCTACATAATTTCTAAAACTTCCATGACCGGTAGGTGAAGGGAAACTTGGAAGGTTTTTTTTTACCACTGGAAATTTTCTTTCGCCATGCTATATACAACCAACGTTAGTGGGAGAAGAGAATGGAATAGGGAAAAATTATAATCCAGAGGATGAATCAGCAATTTTTGAAAGGTGGGAATATCACAATGATGACAAGAAATTTTCACGCTGAAATGATGAGTAAAAATCTATTTTGGAAAAATAACATCCACCATGCTTTTGATTATTGCACGTTCTCCTTTCTTGTCCAATGCGTGTGAAAAGGAAATTACCTCATGGAGGAACCATTATCACCTTTTTAGAGTAAATGGAAACCCTAAATACATACACATTCAGTGATGACGCTTAGTTTTAGCATTAAATATCATGTTTTTTTTCTATTTACTTTTACCCGCATACAGTTTCCTTTACCAATCTCATTTTGAACGAAGAATACACGTTCTGGAGAAAAGCCACTGCCGGGGTTGCTTTGCAATCTTTTCATGTGTGTAATATAGTATACGTGAATAGAATTTTTTTTAAAAAGCTTCCAGCTCTAACCTTCTGAAGACAACATTAGATACTGGAAATCCTTGTAGATTTAGCTTGGCTCCTAGTTTAAATTCCATGGCATTTATTTAGTAAAAAACGTTCAAAAATATTTATTTCCCCTGGATTTACAATGTCTTTGGAAAAGATTTTACCAGGCAATAAATTGGGGAAAGTTTACTCCAAATAATGTATGCAATATATGTATTGTAAGCAAATGCCTCATTTGCTCTCGTCGCTATGGTGTCATAGTTATTATTATTATTATTAAATTAAAT
>JAQGBT010002647.1:0-22987 GCA_034698585.1 Disparrhopalites patrizii | reverse complement strand
TCTCTCTATTTCTCTCATTTTTCTCTCTCATCTTCTCTCTATTTCTCTCATTTTTCTCTCTCATCTTCTCTCTATTTCTCTCATTTTTCTCTCTCATCTTCTCTCTATTTTTCTCATTTTTCTCTCACTTTTCCACTTTTATCTCTCTTACCCCTAAGTTTCTCTCTCTGTCGTTTCTCTTCCCCTCAGTCTTTTTCTCTCTCTCTTTCCCTCTCCTTTTTCTCTGCTTTCCCTTTCTTTTTTCTATCATTTCCCCTCGTTGTCTCCCTTTTATCTCTTTTTTTCTCTTTCCTATTCTCTACTTTTTCTCCTTCTCCGGTTTGAGCCACTGTATTTTCTTCTTTTGATTTCTTTTCCATTTCCCGATTTTCTCTTCCCCCCAACTTTTCCTCTCGGTTGTCCTTTCAAATTCTCTTGGCATCTTTCTCTCTGTCTCCTTCACTATTATATTATCTCTCCATATTACACCCATTTGCATCTCCCTCCCCTCTCTCCCTCTCGCAGTGTCTCTCCCCACTTTTTTCACCCCTTTTTTTACAGTACATTTCATTTGAAAAATTAGGAAAAAAAAATCTTTTTTGTTCAACATTAACATATTTACGTATGACTTATGTCTCCCCGCACCAAGTCGTAGCAAAATTTGCTACCTCTCCACTTCCCTTTTTCTCTACTATGGCCATTGTATGTGTCCCCACGATTCTCTACTAACATAGGTACTTAGCTACATTTGTGCATGTATGTACATATGTATGTCTCTATGTATGTAACTAAATAATATGAAAGATCTGGAATTGCACCCACATGTATACATACTAATATTAATATATTAATATGTGCGTATTGTCCAAACACTTGAATGCTAGGGAATGATGCTGTATTAACTCCAATAATTCCTTAAGGGAGATTGTGACTACTATATGAATTGGAAGAGGAGGAGGAGGAGGAAGGGGGAAAAAAAGTTAAACGTGTAAAAACACTGGCGTTCACTTGTATGTCCGTAGTTGGGGAAATGACATGCATACATCCGTGTACCTAGCGTGTGTTGGAGGTATGGAGGAATCAAAAGAGGGAAAAGTCAGAGAATGAGAAAGAGAGAGAGAGAGAGAAAGGGGTAAAAAAGAGTTGGTTGTTTGGAGGAAAAACAGGAGCGACCGCGTACACGCTTCTTTACCCATCTGGTGTCTTACCACTTGAGTATATACCACAAGTTTTGAACTTAAATATCCACATGAAATATGATCGTGTCCAGTGCGAGAGAGAGAGCGAGAGGAAAAAGAGATACAAAGAGAGAGAGAGAGAGAGAGAGAGAGAGACAGAGAGAGAGAGAGACGTGTGTTGGACGGACCATTATAGGTAGAACCCACCTAGGGCTTAATATCCACACTTATAGGCCATTCTTTTTACCTCCATCAAGAATAAAGTAGCATGGCACACTCAACCTGCTGGGTAGTGCACACCTAATCATACTACTACTACTTCTCCCATCATGTCCAATTGCTCCTGCACCGTCTCCCCTCTCTCTTCTTCTTTTTTCTTGAGGTTATTGAACATCCACCCCAAAAAAAAATATCACATTTCTCTTCTTTTCCTCCATCCACTATTTATTTTTCCATCATCTCCCCCATTATGTGAACATGAATATTCATTTATCCTCCTCCACCCACAAATATTTCCGAAAATCCGAGATTTTTCTCCCAAACAAAAAAATACATGTAAATCCTTGAGGATTTCATTGTGTGTATACTGTTCACGGGAAGAGCTACTTTTTCTTATGGGATTTCTCTCTCTTTGTATCTATAGACGTAAGTACGGAGGAATATTCATCTTAATCCCCAGGATTCAATGGGTGATTTGCTTGTTGTGATCTGTTTTGAATACAATTTAAGCAATTGAATTAGTTACACCTTTCTATCTCTCTCTTCGTCTCTCTTCTTTATATCTCTCTTTCTCTTTCTCGCTCTTTCTCTCTCTTCCATTTCTCACTCTTTCTCTATCTTCGATGTCTCCCTTTCTTTTTCTCCCTCGTTGTCGCTCTTCTAAATATTTCTCTCTTTTTGTCTCGTCGAATTATTTCTCTCTTTCTCTCTCTTCTAAATATTTCTCTCTTTTTGTCTCGTCGAATCATTTCTCTCTTCCTTTCTCTTCTAAATCTCTCTCTCTCTTTTGCTCTTCTAAATATCTCTCTCTGTTTTGCTCTTCTAAATATCTCTCTTTTTCTCTCTTTTAAATATTTCTTGCTCTCTACCTCTCTTTGTCTCTCTGTTCCAAATAAAGATCGCTCTTTCTCTCTCGCTTCTAAAAATCTCCCTATTTTTCTCCTCTAAATATCTCTCTCTTTTCCTACCTTCTATGTCGCTCTTTCTTTTTCTCACTCTGTCTCTCTTCTAAAAATGCCTCTCTCTTTCTCTCTCGCTTCTAAAAATGCCTCTCTCTTTCTCTCTCGCTTCTAAAAATCTCTCTCTTCTAAAAATCTTTCTCTTTTTCTCCTCTAAATATCTCTCTCTCTCTGTCTCTCTCTTTCTCTCTATACCCATTTATCTATTCCTCTCTCTCTCTCTTTCTATCATTTCGTTATTTTTTCCTAATTTCTCCTCGTATTTCTTTCCTTTCCTCTCTTATTCCATCCCTTTCTTCCTGTTTTATTTTTTGTCTCTCTCTCTCATTTCTCTTCCAGTCCTCCTTTCTCTCTCTCCATCCCCCTCCCTGGCAGCTATTATTCACTCGAAACACCTTCCAAACGAAAAAAAATAGAGGAGTATACGTAAAAAAAATTAAGATGAGAATGTATTGAAAGGGTTTCGAGTACTCTTCTTTGCACCTTCCTCCCTGACTTGAAGAAAAAAAGGGAAGGAGTGAGAAGCTGAGAGTGTGTGGAATTGTATGGACATGAAATATACAGTTTATTCACTCAAGGCTCCCTGCGTCCATAAATTACGTAATCATTTACAAGTGAGAGAGAGAAAAAGGAGAGAGAGAGAGAGAGAGAGAGAGAATGGGAAGTGTTGTGGTAATTTTTTACCGTCCGATATCACTTCTTACCCGGAGGTGCCAACAACCAGAAGAAGGTGTGCAACCGAAGCTAAACGTTACTTGTTTTTTTTCTATCTCTCCCAATGTCTTTACATTGCCAGTCAAACCCCGTATTTTACGGCCTTCATCCCAATATTTTCTTCCAAACACAATCACTAAAGCCACTTGCTGCAATTTCTTTTGTAAAAAAAAAATAAATATACTGTACATAAAGCAATTGCTTTTGTTGGACTAAGTGGCTTGGAAAAGGGCCTCTGTTAAGGGGAAGAAATGGGGCGGCCTTTCCCTCTCATGTCAATACTCTTTGGAGTGACTCGTTCAAGTGAGAGAAAAGAAAGAAAAATGGGATTTTTCTCCTTTTGTAACAAAAGAGGGAATAATAAAAGTTATGAAAAGTGACAGATTCCTCCGGAGACGAGCGGGACAAAAGGGGTTTAGTTTTACAGGAATTACTATATCAGCTCAAAAGAGGTCCAAAATCTTTTTTCGAAGGAGGAGGAGGAGGACCTTGAGAGAATTGTGAGCAAGCTTTACATGAGAGCAAAGAGTCAACAAGAAACTATTTTTTTTCTCGCTTCCATCCGCTTTTGTTCTCGTAAATCCTCTTCAAAAACTCCCTCCATTTAAAAGGTTATAAATAAAAGTTTTTATATCCCCCCACTAAAGTCCTGGGGGCTTTACCTTCATAATGCGTCTAACCACCAAAAAGGCAGAGGGAAAGCCACAAGTGAAAGGGTTATGGGACATCCCAAAAAAAAAGTTGATTTTTATTATGACACCATATTTGTATTAATTGTGTAATCGGACGGAGGGATGCTTTTATAGGGAAACTCTCGATAATTCCCCCCAAAAAAAACATTTTATCCAAGAATTAGCCTTTTGTCTTTTATTTCTTCCTCCGTCTCATGGGGGTGGGATGGATGGACATGCGGACGGATGAGGGGGAGGGGGAGAGAAAAAACGGGCATTCCAGATGTTACACACAAGGTAGCCTTTTTTTGAAAAAAAAAAAAAACTGACTCATTCATATGTATAATGACATGACGAGGGGGAGGAGGGAGAAAGAGAAAAAAACAACTTGTTGAAAGAAGACTTTTCCTCCAGTATTTATACGGGGAGTGCATAGTAGCTTAGGTATGTGAGTGTACTACACGGGGGGAATTGTGTAAAAAGGGTTGTATAAGCGCTTCTAATGGTGCTTTTTATTATTATTGTATCAAAGCGTATGATCCTTTTCCAGGATGATGCGGTGTGGGGAATAGAAAGAGAGAGAGAGAGAGAGAGAGAGAGAGAGGAAAAAAGGATGCGGGTCGTATGTACACTGTGTGATTAAAGACAGAGGCAAAGAGAGACAGACAGAGGAAGAGGCCGGGAAAAATTACACCTGCCTTAACGATTAATATAATGATAGGCTTTTACTCAACATTTCATTTGGAGAGGATCCTTTTTTATTCATTCTTCCCTTCTCTTACTCTTTCTCTCTATTTCCCCTCACTGTCTCTCCATTTTTCCTCTCTTTCTCTATCTTTTTCTTTGCTCTTTTCTCTCTCTCTTTCTCCCTATTTTTCCTCTCCTTCTCTAACTTTTTCTTTGCTCTTTTCTCTCTATTCTCCCTCTCTTTCTCTGTAAGAATTTCCTCTGTTGTTCTCTCTTTTGCAAGTATTTATCCCTTTTGTCTCTCACTCTCTGTTTTTCCTCTCTCGCTGTATTCTGTCTCTTTCTCTCTCTGGCTTTATTGATCTCTGCTTTCCCTCTCTTTCTCTCTATCTATTGCTCACTCTTTTTCCTCTTTTTCTCTCTCTTTGGCCTTAATGGCTCTGTGTTTTCTCCCTATTTCTGTCTCTTTTGCCTTTATTTCTCTCTGTTTCTCTCTTTTGCCTTTATTTCTCTCTGTTTCTCTCTTTTGCCTTTATTTCTCTCTGTTTCTCTCTTTTGCATTTATTTCTCTCTATTTCTCTCTTTTGCCTTTATTTCTCCCTTTTGCATTTATTTCTCTCTATTTCTGTCTTTTGCCTTTATTTCTCTCTCTTTTTCCTCTGATTCTCTATATCCCTCTCTGCATCTATTTCTCTCGCGTTTTTTTAACTCTTTTGCTTTCCATTTTCGTATTTCCCCTCTTTTGCGCCCTCTTTTTCTCTTTAATTTTGGCTTTCTCTCCTTTGTTTGTATTTCCCTTTCGCTGTCTTTCCCGGCTTTATTTACTCTTTATGCCTTTCTCTGTCTCTCTCTCACTCCTTTGCTCTTTATTTGACTCTCAACCTGCCCTGGTCCCTCCTTTTGTCTCTCTTCTTAGCACATATTTAAAAAAAACTCATCTGACATGCGGGGAGCTTTAACAATGGGAGTTAAAGGGTTATTTTCTCCCCATTATTTCCATTACTGAAGGAGCAAGGTTGGTAGCGCGGATTTGGAATATACATGTATGTTCCGTTAAAGTTAACAAAAGAGGTCTGCTGACGATTCCTGTAATAAAATACAGTAGAATCCCAATTTTAAAAAAAAATGTACTTGAGAGGTGATTTGTTCGGTGAATGTAAAAAGGGGCTATAAAGGGGGAATTATTATAAGATTGGAAGATACAAAAGAGGTATTTGATTAAAAATGGTCCATGTTTTCTGTTTGTCCAGGTTAATCGGCCGTTAACGATGAAGAAGGAAGGGATTCAAACCCGGAACCGAAAGCTGTCGTCCAAGTCGAAGAAGAAAAAGGGCTGCCTCTCCATTCCTGACGTGATGAAGCCTTTGGACAAAACTGCCTTCTCCTCCTTCAACCCCGCTGCTTCCGCGATGTCTCCTTACATGTAAGGGAATTTTTTAAATATCAAATATATCCCTTTGTCTTGTTTTTTTAAGCATATTATGATCATCTCCAAGAGAAATTCCTCCGAGGGAGCGCGTGCTGAGACGCAGGAGCAATTAGTATTCATTATGTCCCCATTTTTTCTGTGGATTCTATTATTCAATCAGTGGATGCGTTTGTAAATAAAAAAAAATAATAATAATTCTCTTAAGAAACGCAGTAAAAAATTCCCTTCAGAAACGCAATAAAAAAATTCTCTTCAGAGACGAATTAAAAAAAATCTCTTAAGAAACGCAATAAAAAATTCTCTAAAGAGACGAAATAAAAAAAAATCTCTTAAGAAACGCAATAAAAAATTCTCTAAAGAGACGAATTAAAAAAAATCTCTTAGGAAACGCAATGAAACATTCCCTTAAGAGACGAATTAAAACATTCGTTTAAGAGACGAAATATAAAACATTGTCTTAAGCGACGAAATGAAACATTCTCTTAAGAGAAGAAATAAAAACTGCTCTGAAGAAACGAAATCAAAAGCTCTCTAGAGAGAGGAAATAAAAAAAAACTCTCTTAAGAGACGAAATAAAAAATGCTCTTAAGAGAAGAAATGCTGGAGAATTCATTGACAAAGAGGGCGGAGGAAATGGCTGGAGGGTTGAAGGGTATAAAAATAGATTTTATTGCGAATGCCGATTAATGGTGGCATGCCGATGTGGCTCGGAGGAGGTCCTTGGCTAATGAAATATCGATGAATGAAAATGAATGGATTTTTTTTTTATAAATAGTAAAAATTTCTCCATAATTTCTTTATAATTCTTCTATATTGTATTTTTTTTTTGACTTTCTTCTATTGAAAGGTATCACAACGGCGGGATGCATCACCATCACAGTGGAACAATGGGAGGTGGATTTGTCCCGACGGGGCCACCGATGGGCATGTCAGGGGTTGGCATGGGCATGGGAAGTCTGGGGCTCTCTGGACCTGGCTCTTTGGGCCTCGGATCTGCCGGTTCCTTGGGACTCCCGGCACATAATATGACTGTAAGCTCATTTGTTTTTATTTTTTTTATCCATTTTTTTTTTCAGATCTTAGCCGCAGTAGTTTCTAAATCTTTTTTCTATGTACCTAAGAATAACATATGTATGTACATGTATGTGCGTAAGTATGTACATATATACATTTTATATGACAAGTCTTTTCATCATTTTGTTTTTGTTTGGCTTCTTTTCATATTACCAACCATCAACAGTATAAAAGCCCACGGATCATGGACTTTTACTGCCATGAGAATGGTGAATGGTCGTGAGAGAAAAAACAAAGAGACTCATCCCAATGTCTTTCCTGTTCTTTTTAGGCTGGCTGGAGGACGGAGTACACTTGAACAAAATGTCACAAATAAAAAAGGGAAGTTTGTTTTTTTTTACAAAATTAACTCTAACCCTTTCACAAAAAAAAAACAGCCACAAGAAAATAGTTTAAAAAAAAAATTATACGTAAAAACAAAATCAAGAATAATTACACAACTGTTGACAAAAGGCCCCGAAAAAGTCAATGGAAATGGCACTAGTGAAGAATTGTGCAACGTTTTTTCTTTATTTATATTCCTCTTTTGTACCGAAAAAAAAACTGAAAAATCCCTGGAAATTCCGAAAAAAAAATGGAACAAAAAATATCCCGAAACTACAAAAAATGTTATGCGTCATGTGGGTGTAGAATTTACCAGAGCACTTCGTTACTACGTACATACTTGATCTCCTTACGTGTCCGCACTCCCATAGAATTCCGTTTCAAGAGAGGAAAAAACAGTAAAAAGTGTTCCTATTCAGAAATACAAAAATCAACCAAACTTCACCGCCTTTTGAAATGTGTCTCATCACACAAATCCCAGGGAAAGTTTGAATTATCCCAGTTTACAGTGATATTTCACAAAAAAAAACCGGAAGTGGCACAGGGAAGATCGGAAATGGATAAAATGACCTTTGACCCTGTGATCCCAGAAGGAAAGCTCCAAAAGCACCGGAAGCATTGTAGCCACATCAAATCGGGCCTGATTTCTCCTAGCAGTATTTATGATCCTCAAAATGTCGTTGAAATCTTCGATTCACATCGGACCGATTCGTCTCATCAGCTCACTCCTCTGCCGTCCCTTCCCCCTTTTGAATGTCCTCCACTTCCATGACGGTAAAATTGTCCATTTTTTTGGCTCTCACAAAGAAATGTTTCAACTAAAATACAAAAAAATATCCGAAGTTAATGCCCACCAAAAATCCCACCATCATCATTGTGAATCCTTTTCCAGACTTTATTTTTGCACAACATGCCATCGCCGTTGTCGAAGTTACCCCCCATTTCCAGTGTATAAAAAATCCATAGAAGAAACTCGTAGTGAGTGCAATGCACCAAAAAAAAATGCCACTCTTCTCCTAAAAGTGAAAGTTCATAGACAATTTGCAAGGAAAAAGAGTGGAAATATGGGAAGAAAAATACACAAAAAAAAAATCCAAAGTTACCAAAAGTGAGGGAAAGGACATGGAATATATAAATATTGTATGTATCTCTTTTAGTGTGTATATATACCTCTCGCGTAGGAAAAAAATTTGTATATATACTTAATGGAAAACCTGATGATAAAATAGTGGATAAATGAAGCATTTTTTTGCCATTTTTTGGTCTGCCCAGCTGTGTGATCTACGCCTTTGTCCCATGTCAAACCGCAATTTAAAAATAAATTGGAAGACTTCGGTAATTTTTTGGATTTAATTTCGTGATCGAAAAAAAAGTCCGGGCCGTTTGTTTTTTTTTTGTTCCTCCAATTATTTTTGGCTTTTATGAAATGGGAAAAGCGATGAAAAAGTGGAGAAAATTTTGGTTTAAAAAATGCCCCCAAATGTGTTCCCTTTTAATTTTCTCCGGCAGAATTACATAGAAATAAATGGGGACTAGGAGTTCTATTTAAAAAAATTAGTTAAGAAGAAATTCGTGAATATAGATATCCTTAATTCTTCTCAAATAGAGCTTCGACCCATCCAATCGCGCATTTCCCGCCTTTTATCCGAGAAAATACACGGAGAGTCTCAGCGCCATGGCGCGCATTTCAAATGATAGCGCCATCCCCGTTGTCTTCAGTTGCCCCAGTCAAAACTTTGGCATTTACCTTTTTTTTACCGCGCTAATGGAGACGTTTTTAAATAATTTTCTTCCGCATTAAAAAATGCCATTTTATAACCGTGGGTATTCTGAAGAAAAAAGTCGGAAAAAGATGCCGAATTTCACTCTCAAGAATATTTTTTAAACCAGTGACTTTACCAGATTTTTTAAAATGAGTATTGCGCTTTAGTTTGAAGTTTAGCCTCTCCTCACTATCTCGTTCCACCTTCTATTTATAGGCACCTAATTTTGTAGCCCTTTTTGTATTATTCTCATTAAATAGTTTTTATTTTTTGTTGCCCTAAAAAGTCACTAGTTTTAAGATTTTATTTGTTTTTTTTTTCAATTATCCACCTGTAATTTATTTTGCAAACGCCCCCTAAAAGGTCACGTGTAGTTTACCGTATTTATAGTTTTTTTTTTTTTGCAAGAAGGAAATGGGAAGATTAGGATAAAATTACAGAATTTACCAGGTATAAAAAAAACCTTTAGATTTAATTTAAGATTTAAAAAAAAATCGCGTGGAGGGAAAAAATGTAATTTGAAAGAGAGCGAAAGTGTGTACACTGCAAGTGTCTATATCGATATTTCTATATATTTATGTATGTGTATAAAACAAAAAATGTTGGATGAGGCAAAAAAAACAAAAATAGAAGAAGGGAAATATTTGTGCATTCAATGTACAGATAAAATGATTGTAATTTATTATTATGATGACACTTTAATTAATTATAATTACTCAGTAAGTTATTGTATGTTAATACCCTTACCAAAAATTATTTTCCATTTCCTATAATATTACACAAAAAAACACCATTTAACATGTATAGACCTACGTACGTATGTACTCCCAATGTACAGGAAAAATAGTATTGTAAAACAAAGTTTTTTATTTAGTCTGTAATAATACATGACACAGCATTACAAGAGGGAAAAAAATGGAGCCGTTACAAGTTACAAATAATTGGAATTACATCAATATCCCCCGAGTTTCTACAAAAAAATAATAATCCCCCTACTAAAATAGTAAATCCAGGGAACTGTGTGTTATTTAAAAAAAAATTGTATAATTCTTATAATTTATTTATAATGTAAAAAAAATGTGTGGGGTGAAGTAGACAAAAAAATAAGGATTTTACGGTAAAAATAAAATGACAAATAGACAATTATCTCCGTATTATAGATGTTAAAAGGACAACTCTCTATTTAAAAGATGATATTATTATTATTACTTAAATACTTATAAAAACTACGTTCCACCAACATTGTACACGTATAAAAAAAATTCTACTTAACAGTACTGGCGTGAAATAAAAACTATACAATATACATCTTACATGGCCGTCCTATTTATTTGGAATTCTTGGTCTATGGAAGGTCCCAAATGGGGAGGAGGCGGAGAGATATCCATATATCATATAAAGATACATACATATGCATAAAAAAATATAGGTATTTTTGGTGGCATAAAACACTGGTGGGGGGACTGTCCCACATAGAATATGAATTAAAGGCCCTGATCATATCACTCAAGAGACTCCAAAGCATTGTCGCCACTTTTCCTTTGCATAATGAATGACATTGACAAGGGATGATTGAAGTCAGTGAATGTGCTTTTTACACCGACCGATGACAAAATGCCTTAATTACAACCATTTTCAACGTCCCCGCCACAACACGCTTTCTCCGAAGTGTCCCGGCTAAAAGCTTCCCCATATTTGACAACAGAAATACCTAAGCAACTTTCTAATCACTGTTACATCGTCACTGGCGTCAATTCCTGGACAATACATATCTCCGGTTTCTCATATTCCCCATATAGCCGCTCCTTTTTTTATGAGAAACCCTTTGCCTGATCCACCAACTGATTAATAACCTTGGAGTCGTCCAGGTTTATCAAATGCATTAATGTTACTACAGTCGAACCTCTCTATATCGGTTCCTTTTAAATCAGCATATTTCCCCCGTTATAACGAAATAGAGAACAGAAATTTCTATGTTAACAATTGGAGAAAGTTTTTGAGGGAAGTATTTTCAGCCACCTGTGTAGAGAGAGAGCCGTTATAAGGGAGATCGTTACAGAGAGATTCGACTGTATTACACTTTCGTAACGTATAGGAGATGGAGCTTTCATAGGAATTTTCAGGCTTGAGGTTTACTTCAAAATGGGATATAGACGCGGTTAACACGGACCAAAATGAGACATTCTAACAAATGAAAAGAACAGATACATTGGCGTGTCAATGAAATACGGGAAAAGGAAGCAAGGAAGAGGAATAATAGGCAAAAAATTGGAGAAGGGAAAATTAAAAGGGGGAAGCATGGAGGAGAGAAATGAAACGAAAAGGGGAAAGGAAATAGAAGGAGTTTCAAAGGAAGAATAAAAAGACGAGAGAAAAAAGGTACGACATCAAGAGAGAGCGAAGAATACAATAAAGGAGGAAAACATGCACGAAATGAAGCGAAAGCTAAGAATAAAAATAAGGCAAGAAAAAGGAAATAAATAAAGAGAAAACAAAAAAAGTAGAGAGAAAAATGAAATAAATGAAGAGAAAACAAAAAAAGTACAGAGAAAAATGAAATAAATGAAGAGAAAACAAAAAAAGTACAGAGAAAAATGAAATAAATAAAGAGAAAACAAAAAAAGTAGAGAGAAAAATGAAATAAATAAATAGAAAACAAAAAAAGTAGAGAGAAAAATGAAATAAATAAAGAGAAAACAAAAAAAGTACAGAGAAAAATGAAATAAATAAAGAGAAAACAAAAAAAGTAGAGAGAAAAATGAAATAAATAAAGCGAAAACAAAAAAAGTAGAGAGAAAAATGAAATAAATAAAGAGAAAACAAAAAAAGTAGAGAGAAAAATGAAATAAATAAAGAGAAAACAAAAAAAGTAGAAAGAAAAATGAAATAAATAAAGAGAAAACAAAAAAAGTAGAAAGAAAAATGTATGAAAAAAGAGAAAACAAAAAAAGTAGAAAGAAAAATGTATGAAAAAAGAGAAAACAAAAAAAGTAGAAAGAAAAATGTATGAAAAAAGAGAAAACAAAAAAAGTAGAAAGAAAAATGAAATAAATAAAGAGAAAACAAAAAAAGTAGAAAGAAAAATGAAATAAATAAAGAGAAAACAAAAAAAGTAGAAAGAAAAATGTATGAAAAAAGAGGAAAAAAAAGATGAGAAAACAAAAGAAATGGAGAGAAAGTAGAAAACAATGAAACAACAAACAAATAAATGGAAAGTAAGAAAAAATGTAACATATGTATGCAGAGAAAACAAGAGGATATATTCAACAGTAGACAACAAAATAGCAAGTCAATGTCAATATTTTGACATTGTATTGTTCAATGCATATTGTTCAATATTTTTCTATACATTGAGATAGACAGAACGAAATTACAAGGATACAAAAAGAAAAAGGGGGAAAGAAAAGAAGGAACAAAATAATAAAACGTTGAAATTGAGAAAAAACTCGGAATTACAGGATAAAAGTCGAAGTGTCACACTAAAAGGCCGAAACAAACAAGGGTCAAGACTAAAAATGTGCCTGATACAAAAAAGGTAAATGGTGATTACGAAACAAAAAATAAAACTTAAATAAAAAACTTAAGAAGACTTGCAGTAAAATTACAAAGAAAAGTGAATATTGAGAAGATGAGAATGGGATAAACGGGAAAAGGGGGAGGAAGAGTGACTATAAAAAATTAAGCAGGTAGCAAGAGCATTTGAAAGAGAAAGGCAAAAAGGTAGAGGGAGAGAATAGAAGAAAAAAGGGAGAGAGAAAGAGTCAGAAAAATAAGAGACGCAGAGGAAACATTTAGCCTGAAAATGAATGGGAAAAGGAGTAGAAAAAAGGAATGGAAATTGAATCAAAATTAATTTCCTTCTCAAGAAAACATGACAAGTTCGCATGTTGGACTAAAAGGTTAAAAAAAATGGAAAAGACACATGTGGAAGGGAAAAAGCATACACCGACAATTTATACACGAGGATGAACCAGAGGAGGAGGAGGAGGAGGAGGAAAAATGGAGGAGACTTGAAGGAGGAGGTGAGAAAACTTTTGTAAGCTCCTTGACAAGAGCGTTGTTCTCTGGGCGAGTTTATTGGAAACTGACGCTTCCTGCCCCAACGTTTCCTTTCCTGACAAAGAGAGAGGCGCATTTTGCAACAATAAGAATAACCAGCCATTAATAATGAACATTCCAATGAAGATTATCTTTTAACTCCTTCCTATATTACCTCCGCAAAAAAAAAATTCCTCACGACGTCCCAGGGCAAATGCAGTGCATGCAAAGGGGTGATTCCCACCTCTTTAATTGCCCCTTGATTCATTTAACTCATTAGTAAATACGGAAAAGAGCGCGGTCCGTTTCCAATTATTGTTCTTCTCTTGCTTTTCTTAAATAGTTTTTTCCCCTTGATTTTTTCCTTCCACTTTCATTCCAGTTACTTCCTCCAAATTCCTTTTTCCCTCAATAAATCCATCACATTTGGTGCTAGTAAAAAAAAACGTTCTCTCTCTCTCTCTTTCTTCGTATGAGGCAATGATTCATTTTCATTTATTCGTGGCAGAAACAATTATGTGTAGATATAACTTGGTTTTTTTTTCCTGTTTTTATTCCTCCTATAATTCCTTGTGTTTCCCTCCAGTTTACCCGAGACCGCATAATGGTTTATCTGGTAATTAAATCACAATTCCTGAGTGGGGAGCAAACAGATAAATAGGAAAGATTTGGAGATCCTTTCTGCTTGTACATAAAGGTTCCGGTGCGGTAGGAAGGCACAAAAGACGGAGACGCGTATGAAAATGTTCCGACAGCAGACCTTTTCCGAGCAAGAGAAAAAAAGGATTCCTTGCAATGGGGGAAGTTCAAAAAAAAGTCCCGAAAATTGAGAATACGGGAATCGGGCACGAGGGAAAGTCGACATAGTGAAGGGGAAGAGATCTGTAAAAGGAAAAGATTGAAGGAAACCGCGTGGCAGACGAAGAACAGGGAACAGGGAAGATCATCAAAAGAGGCAAACCAAATAAGAATCAATAGAGAAATAGGAAGAATATAGGAAGTTCGAAAAGGAAAGGGGAGGACTATTTAGACAGAGACGGATTAAAGGATAGAAAAGGGGGGGAAATGGACAGGAAAGAGCAAAGGAAGGTAACTAGAGAGAAAATAGCAACAAAGTAAAAAACATATTGCTAGATTCAGAATCAATGGACGTGGAAACGGAAAAAAATAAAGCGAGAATGAGAGAGAGTTAGAAACAGAGAAAAAAGGAAAAGAAAATCCAAGAGAGTGTAAGAAAAATAAATGAGCAGAGGTAGAGAAAATTCGAGAGACAGTGTGTAAAATCATGAGACAGAGAAAATTTGAGAAAGAAGAAAGTAAAAATATGAGAAATGAGAAAGAGAAAATTTGAGAAAGAAGAAAGAGAAAATTTGAGAAAGAAGAAAGAGAAAATTTGAGAAAAAAGAAAGAGAAAATTTGAGAAATGAGAAAGAGAAAAGTTGAGAAAGAAGAAAGAGAAAATTTGAGAAATGAGAAAGAGAAAATTTGAGAAAAAAGAAAGAGAAAATTTGAGAAATGAGAAAGAGAAAATTTGAGAAAGAAGAAAGAGAAAATTTGAGAAATGAGAAAGAGAAAATTTGAGAAAGAAGAAAGAGAAAATTTGAGAAAGAGGAGAGAGAAAATTTGAAGAAATGAGAAAATTTGAGAAAGCAGAAAGAGAACATTTGAGAAAGAGGAGAGAGACAATTTGAGAAAGAAGAAAACGAACATTTTAGAAAGGAAAAATTCAATAGTGAAAAAAAAATGAAATCAACAAAGGAGAAGAAATAAAAATAAAATCAGCAAAAGAGAAAAACAAAAACAAAGAAACTAACAATAAGTAAAGAACTACAGAAAATAAAAAGTAGAAGAAAACAAGCAGATGAAGGGAAGAGACGAAAAAGTTTAAAGGAAAGGAAGAGAAAGGCAGATCAGACATAGAAGAGCAAAATGGACAGAGTAGTAAACAAAAAAGAGCAACAAAATTGAGAAAATGGGATAATAATATTCAAAGAGAAAATTACAAAAAAACTATTAGGTCCGAAGTGAGACAAAAACGAACGGATGGATAAAATGCAATTCAAGCTAAACAAAATACAACGTGAAGGAAGGAGAAAGGGGCAAGAGGAGAAAAAAGAGAAATGACAAAAGTGATTGAGAAAACAGGAAAAAATAAAGGAGACAGAGACAAAACGAGGAAGGGAGAGTCGATTTCCCTTCAGTAAATCCGGACTGCATGATAATATATTTCTCCCTCCGTCTTTTTGAATGGCGGAAAAAGTTTTTCAAAAAAATGTGACTGAAGAGTTTTTTTTTACTCCGCTATTCATATAGGTATGTACAGTATCATCTCGTTGAATCGTTTGACCGTGTCAAATCCCGGCGCTTATCAGACTCACCCAGACCGAGGAGCCGGACCATCAAATAAACTGACGTCATATAATTCTCCGATTTTTTTTATGGTCAGCAACTCTCAACTCTCTCTCTCTCTTTCTCTCTCTCTCTCTCTCTCTCTCTCATGTCTCCTCTCACCCCCCACACTTTTTTCTCTGGCTCCTACATATTTCTCCGCAGTGGGAGCAAAGGAAAAATATTTTATGACTGACAATAAAGGGGTAAGGCCACACTGGAGTATTCATTTTTCTACGCACGCTTTCATCATGCAATCCCTTGCCGCACAATCCTCTTTTTTTTTGTTCCTCCCAACATTCAAAATAAAACTTTATATAAACTGTCCCTATTTCCAAAAACTTTTCCCAGATTTTGTCCAGCTTTACTTTTTATTTCCTATTGCTTCCAGTTTAAAAAACATCCACTTTTTTCCCCTTAAAAATATATGGGAAAGCAGGGTAATTATTATGACGTATTGATATCACCTCCAGCATCTACATCCTCCTCCAATATTTTTTATTGTCCTTTTTTTTTAACTTCTTTTGAAAATTGGCGGAACCTAAAAAATCTTAGTACAAGATCAAAATGGTACAAATAAAGCTTTCAAATAGCGTTAAAGGTATAAAAAATGACAGGCGTGGCTTGGATTTCATGGGTAATTCCCAATGAAAGAAAAGGGATACAATAAAAAAAAAATTACAATGGGACGGGAAGAAAAAAGGCGTCATATGGAATTTTCTTTCATGCAAAAGGGACAAATAAGAGAGAAAATATAGAGAAAGAGTGAGAGAGAGAGGAAAAATAAGACATGTGTGTGATGTGTTGTACTTCGTTATTTAAAAAAAAAAAAAGTCCTACCAAAAAACACTTGAAATAGGCTTTGAAAATAAAATAAAAACTTTTTAGTTGACTTGCTATAAACTCGTTTGTTTGTTGTGGCTTCTGATTCATTATTGACAAATGGAGATTTCCTCTCATTGGAGTCCTTTTCCCCCTCACAATAATTTCTGGGTCGCTTGTCCTTCCCTCACTCCACTTCTCTCATTGTCTCCCAACAATGCCCAACAATCCACCTGTCAAAAGGGAAGAAAAAAGTTACAGTACCGTCTGTTTTGTTACCATTTATACCACTTTTTCTATGTACTAAAAAAATGACTGAAAAAAGAAATTAGCAAAAATATGTGCCCATTTAAAATCAAAGGAGAGTGTGGAAGCAGTATTTGAATAATTTTTTTTTGAAAAGGGCATCTGTCGTAAAAATAAAAAATTCCGTCTGAAAAACTCTGATCTAAAAAGGGAATTCGTTCAGGAGAAAAAAAAAATGTTAAGAAAAAATTTAAAATCCTTTCTCCAAGAGAGAATCGCCTGATGACAAAAGGGGCATTCTTCCGTCCGGGCAATGTTCTCAACGATTTCCAGGCCGAGAATGAAGAAAATATGCGTCTTTTCCCTGTTTGTATTGTGGGCTAATAATTATTATCATTATTAATTCTTTTATCAACATCCCCACGGAATTCACGCCTCTCCTCTCCCTCCCAATTTTTTCTATGGGACCGCCTCTATCTATATAACCCTTTTTTTTTTGTTGTCTGTACAAAATAAATGAAATTGAATGAACACGTTGTAACGAGCTATTTCTGGTCGAGGTTCCCCTTTATGAAGAATCCTTGTGTATGTATGTATGTAAAGAGAGAAATTTTTCTAGAGGAATCCTTGGAATTTTCTCGCTCTCTGTTCTTCATGATCAATGCATTTTTTTGCGTCAAAAGAAAAGAATAACAATAATAATAAATTCTAATCCAGAAAGAGAAAGAAAGGAGATTGAGGGCTGTCAGTCGTTTTTTTTCTTCTCCTTCTTCCACTCAAAACATAACGAGAGCAGTCAGGGATAGACAAAGGAGGGAATATAATATCATTATGGACTAAACAACACAAAAATCCTTTTCTTTTGTTCCTTTTTTTTTCTTCCAGTTTTTTTATGTTTCTTTTTTTTTCTCATTACATAATTTTCCCTTCCAGCCAAAAAGCCTTTTTAACTCTCGTTGTTCGGGAATCAGTTGAGGTATTAAATAAATGCTTGGCACGAGCCCTTGACTTGAGGGGCAAATCAGAGACTGGCAAAAATACTCCGGGGAAATACTGAATTAGAGACGTTGGATTACAATTTTTTTTGTTTGGCTGAGAATTTTCCAGTTTTTAAATTTGACCTTTTGCCCAGTAAATTATTTGCAGGTTCAGGAACATAGCAACAAGTTATTTTTTGCGGAAAAATTACAGCGAGTACAAATAGATCAATTGCGAACAAAGGGAGAGAGAAGAAAACAAAGACGAGAGAGATAGCGGAGGAGTCGGCAACTAAAGAAGAAACAGCCCTAGTGGCATTGATACCATAATATCACCAAAATACTACCGTGGCGTTACCCATAGTAACCGTTGAGACAACGTAATATTGAGTATAATTACGGTACATAAACGTGATGCCGGAGTATAAATGTCCCACCTATATTCCGTTGCAGATACGGTAGTATTTCCGTTAAAATGACGTTGCGTATGGTAGCATTGCTACGTACTCACAACGTTATATATGCATACAGGTAAAGAAGTATTACCATACAGTATTTGTACATATATTAACTATAAACATTTAATGGTTCTTCAAATGGAAACATTGTCAATAAAGTGAGAATTCCAGCATGCTTAACAATATCTAGAATTAATTGCAAATATTTCCATATTTTATTCCATACCAGCACAATACATGAAACATCATTAATTAGTTAAATACTCATAACGTTGATACAACTATCAACGTTATGTTCATCATCACCTATATTTATACCGTGATATTTGTAATACGTATATATGTACATTGCATTTGCTCTCATTTAAATGTCTAAATCTGCATTACCAGCAGCTTCTTTTGGGCTTCGAACAGTTTTAATGATGTCACCCAAAGCTTCTTGTACGGTTGCTACGCTCACTTTGTATTCCTTGCTCACAGTATCTGCAAAAACAGATAAATAATCATTTAATTTAATATTTTTAAGGAAGGCGTAGAAACATGTATACATACATGCTATTATTATTATCGCAAACCTACTATTTTCGAAAATCATTAATTCCGGTAATACTTGCAAGGTAACTTACCTACTATCAAAGACGACAATGTCAAATTACCGAAAGGCAGCTTGGTTTTCCCAGCCCAACTATATAATTTGAGTGTGGTGGGAGCAAAGAGTAAATAAACAGCTCTTCTGGCAGCCTTCATATGGTCTCTGCCACCTTGATTACGGATTTGAAATCCCTGTACATATTTTTACAAAATGTATGTTAGGTAGCTGAATAAATGACACTTTAAAATGTACGGACTAGTTACAATTAGCAAGTCACAATGCACAATTTTTATCCACTCAATACAAACCTTGTTCAAATTATCTTGAAGATATTACAGAAAAGCTAAACATTATGCAGCTAATGGTGACTATCACAGTACATGTATTAGGAATTGTTCTTAATTAAGTGTCCGGAGGCTCAAAAACATACATAAATCCATTCATTTGAAGACATAACATTAAGCACACGTTATGGAACATAGTTTTACACAACTGTAAATTCAAAACTTACGACATAATTTCTAGTGGCAGGACTGCTTTTAATTTCATTTTCAATTTTTTCAACATCTGCCACCGATTTAAGAGGCAATTGTACGGACAATTCGATGTCATCATCACCGAACATGTTGCGAGATTCCACTGTTTTTAGTCTAGTAAGTATTTCTTCTACTGCCAGTTCTACATTCTTTTGTCGGGCAAGCAAAATCTCCAGTTTTCGGTTCACGTTTTCTAGTAGCAAATTCGTATTAGTAAGAGATGCATATAAGTAAGCAGTTAAATGTATTTTATGTGTTTATGACAGTGTAAAAGCTTAGTCTAAGCAAGTTGCTAAACTTACTTAGAAATACGTCCATATCAGAACCAGTAGAATAATGGCCGTTGGAATTGGAGGAATTTCTGCGATTGTCACAGTCTGCGTCTTTCATTATTTCGTTGACATCGACATTATCGGTCTCACTTGTGTTGCTCAGGTCGATATCATCTTCAATTCTAGATGAAATATTAACAGCAGCGATTCCTTTAGGCTTCTTGAAAGGCCGAGTCACTGCTTCTTGGTCATTTTTTCTTTTTGTGATGGAAGACGGATTTTCATGGTCTGTACTAAGATCTGATGTCAGCTCAGATTTCTTCAGATTTTTTCTTGCACTTTTATATGAATCTACGAAAACCATCATGTGGTAATAATTCAAGTCATGAAGTACGTAATAAGCTACAAACTTGTGTTTGAGTAAGACAAGGCATAATTACACGCCACTGAAATTTCTACTATATGTCAAACCAAATAAATTCACACTCACTACGAAGTCTAAACTTATAGTGCTTAATAATGCAATTATTTGCAAAAAATGGAGTACTTACCGTATGTATGAAGACTTCTGACATTATGTAGTCTCCAATCGGAAGAAGGGGGGACATTTTTTTTCGCCAAACTTGTACAATCCTTAGTCCCTGAAGGGGGCCAATAACTTTTTGTTAATTCTTTATTGCACCAAGACGTAGGAACAACAGCAGTCTCGTTTTTATTGGTAAACACAACTACCGCCCACATTGTGATTAATTAATTCAGATTAACAAAGTCACACTGACAAATTAATGTAAAAGAGGGAAAATCACAGTTTTCACTTCTGTCAACGGGAGAGACATACATTTGTAAGTTACATCAGTCAAGTCACAGACGCTGAGAACTGCTATATCCTCCATGCATAAAAAAGCATCGCTGACAAATAATTCGGTTGGAGATATGTAGTACGGTCGCAGCTTTCGTACTTCTTGTCCAATCAGTTTATACGTATTTTTCGTACTTACTATATTCTTTATGTGTAAAACTGTTCCATATTTGGTCATTACATATGAGTTTCTTACATCGATGGACAAAAAAAAATTGAATGTCTGCAGTTTTTTATACTGCACACCTTCAATGCCATTAAGCAAAGGCCCTTCAGTGTGAGCATGAAAAGGTTTGCTATTTTTATTTTGCACACGCGACTGGAGGTACCCTTCAGACCACCTCCGACTCATCTGTTCTAATGGTTTGACAGTAGACCGTAGCATTTTTTTCAAGGAATAAATATTTGATTCGAAGGGAAACGCCGACCAATTATCTAATGGTCCATGTACTAGCGCGTCCACTGGAAGATGTAAAAGTCCATGTACATTATAAGAAACATTATGTACGCCATATAAGTCAGGAAAGGTAGACACAAACGAATTAATTAATCGTGTGGAGACTTCTGTTTCTTCGATATAGCGTTTCTTACACACCAATATTCGTATTCCGTGATGAAGAAGCATGAAATGGTCATAGTAATCCTTCATTAAAACTTTCCGTAGCACTATTGGTCCAGTATACAGCAAAAACTGGCGAAACTCAGTCGCTTTCCAATATTTGATGTCGTGAACACTCCTAGGAATTCTCTGGAATTCTACCGGCACGAAATTACGAAATTTTATTAAATTTAAGGAAAGTCCTTTTTTATCAGTAAAACTTAAACTAAAACGTTCTTTTTTTAAACAAGTCCAAAATAATAGCAATTTTTTTACAACGCCGAGGCAGACCAAATGTTGATATTCGTAAGGAACACCAGAAACTAGACCGACTGGCAAAGTACGTAATATTGTCTCTCCATGAAAGTGCTTTCCGTTTTTTTTAATCTTGTGAAAATCCTCATCCGTTCGTAATTCCGCTGTTTTCGTTTCAAACACCATCCTATGTTTAATTCTCCTTGCCTTTTGTTTGCACTTACCACATCCATGACGCGCATTGTGATTTTTTGTGTTTAATATACTTGCTCTTGCGGGGGCGTCACAAATAAATGCACGTATGCTAACGCATATGTGTTTACCATCAACTATCATTCCATTGAATATCGTATCTGCAGCATCTTCTACAAATATTTTTAGGAATTCATTAAAGTCAGTTGGTTTTCCCTCCCCATACCAAATTCCAATTATAAAAGGTGTTATAGCTATATCGGATGTACATATTTTTGCCTGTATTGGCCAGAAGTCATTCCTACTCGAGTTCCACACTGGCACTCCGTCAATGTTAATGTCTAATTTAATATCGTCTATTGAACACTTATACGTACGTATAAATCTGGACAAGCTATTTTCCAAACCAAAATGTACATATTTCCCCCCAGCTAACGTGATAACTCCCGAACTCTTGCATGGTTTCAGAATCGTTCTAGAGTCAAGAGGAAATAATTTAAAGCATATGTGTTTTCCTAAAATCTCCAGTAAACCATCAAATGTATTCCTTTTGACATTATATTTTATTGCCCAATGTCGTAACATTTCAATAACTTCATCGCTGACATTGTGACCAGCTACATTGGCCACCGAACTTTCATCGGTATCAATATCAGAAGCATATGCCGTACACTGAACTGAAGTTCCTTCATTGTCACTTGTCACCTTCACAATTTCACTCACATCTTCAACGTGCGAATCAAAGTCAAGATTTACAGCACAATTCGTCTCAGGAGAAACAGTATGTACTATTTTGCGCCGTTTTAGAAGCTCGTTGTCTCTTTCGCACGAAAGTGCAATGATTCGATTTAGTTGTCTTTTACTTGGCAAGTACATATTTAAAGACACGCAGGACGAGGAGGACAAACCATTTCACACGACGATGAAATACATTTCACACCAAACTCCGGTAATTTAAAATGCAATTAACTTAATTAATGCAACCACTGTCACAACACAACCACCGTCACTGCAACCGCCGTCACACGTCACACTATGAAATTGCACATCGAAATGATGCAATTATGATTTTAGCGCTGCGTGGCCTCACTCATTGAGTATGATCAATCAATCTGACAAGTACAAATCATCGGCATTTCATATTTGTTTCACGACTGATCGAAGTGATTTGATCAAAGAGAAAACATCGATACTCGTTTGAACTGACTTTACATCGGATTGTGAATTTCGAATTTTAAAAAATGTCGAATATTAAGTGGAAGTTCTACATGCCAAGAGAAGTCTACAACGAAGTTGATTTTGAATCGAATTGTGTCCAGGACTTCGTATCCAACCTCTTACATCGGGCCTTTTCGGAGGAAAAGTTGTTAGAGTGGGCTGGCAATTGGCAGCCAAGACATTCATGTGTCCCGGAAAGCATTTACTATAATCTAAAATGTACGTCTTATTTCGAGTATTAACATGTACATTTCATTATCCAGATTATTAATTCAGCTTGCAGTTTGCGTTTGACTTGCTATGTTGCATTTTAACTGCCGATGTTGGTTATTACAGGCTGTGTACTAGAGAAATTCGGAAAACGAAAGGGTGGAAGAGGAACAGGCCCCGCTATAAAAAGGACACTTAACATTTATAAAAATCGTCTTGACGGAAATTGGAATTATCATTTGTTTAACTCCGACGAAGAAACTGATTACGAAAATGAGTAATATTTAGCTATAGCGTGTGTTCCGTTACGAGGCAGTTATAATGTTCAC
>JAQGBT010002646.1:0-22999 GCA_034698585.1 Disparrhopalites patrizii | reverse complement strand
TAACAAGAGATAAAGAGAGAAATAGAGAGATAACAAGAGATAAAGAGAGAAATAGAGAGATAACAAGAGATAAAGAGCGAAATAGAGAGATAACAAGAGATAAAGAGAAATTGAATGCGAGTAATAAAAATAGATAAACATAAATCGAATGCGAGTAATAAAATAGATAAACATAAATCGAATGCGAGTAATAAAATAGATAAACATAAATCGAATATGAGAAAGAGAAAGAGATAAAGCGAAATTAAATGTAAGAGGGATAAAAAAAGATAAAGAGAAGTCGAATATAGTTTTGTTCTCTCCGGCATACTCTGAGACAAAGAGAGATGGAAAAACATATAAAAAGAGGAATAAAGAGAGAGAGACAAAGTGAGAGGGAAAAAGAGATAAAAGGAGAAAGAAAGAAAAGGACAAATTTAGAGAAGGAAAAAGAGGGAAAAAGAGATAACCTGAGCAAGAAAGAGAGACAAAGTGAGAGAGGGAACAAGAGAGAAAAAGAGAAAGAGTGAGAGAGAGACAAAAAGAAAGAGCAAGAGAGAAAGAGAGAGGAAAAAAGAGAAAGGGCGAGAGCGAGACAAAAAGAAAGAGCAAGAGAGAAAGAGAGAGGAAAAAAGAGACAGAGTGAGAGCGAAAGAGAGGGAGAGAGAGAAAAAGAGAGAGAGAGATATTCCAAGCTGTCTCACGTCTCAATTTCCTTTATAACACGGTGTGATCCTAAAATTAGTGAAACTTTCCCATTCATCCCGCGTTCCTCTGATATATTTGTATGAGGAAATATCAAAAAGGGAAAGTCCTGGGAAAGCACCATACGTGCATATTAATTGAGAGCCCGCTCATATGCATAAGTCCAGTAAACAAGGGAGCCCTACAAAGTCAACTGATTAATATACTCGCCAAATGGAGGTGGAAATGTGCATGTAATGATATGCATGTGCACCAGTTCAATAGTTCATACGTGCGGCATGGGGGGACATTTGTATGTATGTACATGAGTGCATATGTGCGCATATGTACAGAAATAATTTAATGAGACAAATAGGAAAGGAGGAAGTGCAGGCTTAATAGCCTAGGCCACATGCTGGAAAGTACTTACAAAGTCTTTTGCCTCGCTCCAATATTTTTACATGGACATACATACGTATGTACGTATATACATACATAATGAACGCATGCAGCCCCATGCATATTCCGTGTGCTGTCAATTACTGGCGTTAAATGAGAAGCAATCTAATATCCCAACCACTCATTCATCATTTTCTCCGTCAAGGCCCGCATTCCTCCCGCAAATTCTCCCGCCGTGTGCCTTTCAGTAGGCATATTAAACCTGGATGTACATATGTGTTGGTTGATGCATTTACCTTGTCACTCTTCACAATTAGTTTGGTGAATGTACATATGTATAGGAGTCGTTCTTGCATATATGTACGTACATACGTAGAAATATCCATATCTGTATGTATCTAACAATAAGTAAATAGATCGGAGCAAACCACACAAAGGAAAGGGGATATAATGGGATGGATGTTACAAAGACAAAAGATATTTATTTCATTTTGGTTCAAGGTCGAGTTAGTGGTTCCACACAGAAAGGATTCATTTCCACTTGAATTTAATTTGCAACGTAATCAAGTGCAGGGAGGGAGAGAAAGAAGAGGGGAAGGGATAAAATTAATGGGGAAAGAGAGAGAAATGGAAGGAAGAACAGA
This sequence comes from Disparrhopalites patrizii, assembly GCA_034698585.1. Taxonomy (NCBI): domain Eukaryota; kingdom Metazoa; phylum Arthropoda; class Collembola; order Symphypleona; family Sminthuridae; genus Disparrhopalites; species Disparrhopalites patrizii. The sequence goes on along the minus strand of JAQGBT010002646.1, from coordinate 21,293 downwards.
GGGCTAGGAATATGTACATTGTTAATTGGGGGATAGGAGCAAAACGGGAGGAGAATCCATGGAGGCAGAGGAGGAAGTGGGGAAATTATATTAAGCAAGAAACCTATAGATGGACAGAGTGTGAGGAGGACGATGAGGAAATTAAAAATCAAATCAACTAAAAAAGAAGGAAAAAAGGGAGTTAAAGCACCAAAATTGGATGAAAATGAAATAACTTCTAAATTAAAATAAGACTGCGAGAAACTGGAGCTAATAAGTGAAACGTGTAACAGAGAAAATTCGAGATGAAGAGGGAGAATGTGGTACAGAATGTAATAGTAGAATAAATATTGGAACAAAAAATATTAAAGTAAGAGCTCTGACAGCAAGAGAATTAGACAGAGAAAATGGGAGGAAATAAAAACTGCCAGAAAGGGAACACAAAAGGGATAGAAATAGAGAAACGAGGAAGCACGTCGGAATTGAAGGAAAACAAACAGTTGAAAGATAATAAAAGCAATAATATTAAGAATAAAAGAAATATAGAACAGCAAAATAGAATAAAAGGACGAGAAAAATGAAATAAAACAAGCAAAAAAATGAAAGATGCAATACATAAAAAACCAAAAATGAAATTAAGGGAATAACAAAAAGCAGAAAAGAAATTCAAGAAAGCAGAAAAGAAATACAAGAAAGCAGGAAAAAAATAGAAAACAGAAAGGAAATACAAGAAAGCAGAAAAGAAATAAAAGAAAACAGAAAAGAAATACACGAAAGCAGAAAAGAAATAAAAGAAAACAGAAAAGAAACAAAAGAAAGCAGAAAAGAAATAGAAGAAAACAGAAAAGAAATACATGAAAGCAGAAAAGAAATAAAAGAAAGAAGAAATAAATATAAAAAGAAAACAGAAAAGCAATAAAAGAAAGAAGAAATAAATATAAAAAGAAAACAGAAAAGCAATAAAAGAAAGAAGAAATAAATATAAAAAGAAAACAGAAAAGCAATAAAAGAAAGAAGAAATAAATATAAAGACAGAAATAGAAAACAGAAATAAAAAAGGAAAATAAAATAATAAAATAAAAGAAACAAATGGAAAACAGAAATAAAGAAGCAAAATAAAATAAAAAAAATAAAAAAAACAAATGGAAGACAATAAGAAAAACTGCTTATGAAATCTATCGCCTTCCGTTTTACCTTTTAGCATAACAAAATTAAGTCTGAAAGTAAAACTTGCAAAGTCTGGCTAGGTATAGATAAGTCTCTTGTTTGTATTATGTTAGATATAAATGCTGGCCTTATATACGTAGATGCCCTAATTTAAATATACATGCATAAAATTTGACCGCAAATAATAATGAAAATACCAGAACATGCTCATCCATCATTTTCACCCCCAGATCCGTCTCTGAAGTTGTTCCTCCACTAAAAATTATCTGCTTCTAATTTTCTCATAACCTCGTTTTTCTGAGAAAACTCCAAGTTTGCTGGTGATGTTGTATGTAATGTTTACTCCAACGAATTCTCATTCTTCACCAAATCCCTAAAATTCCCACTCTGCAAAATTCTGCCAGCTAAAGTCACATGATATGCATACGTAGGGATTCATTTGGGTAAGAAAAAATTAAACCTCCAAAAGTACTGAATATAACCCCAGAAAATAATTTTGTTTTCTACCTCCCTCAGGATATGAAGCCCCGAACACGGTCGCTTGGGTATAATTAACCCCAATTATACTCGGCAAGAGTTGGGAAAGCGTAATTACTCGGAACGGTGAAGACTTGATTAGTCAATGCTTCACATTCCTCTACCAGACGCTTCAAACATGCATGTCATTTCCTAATTAAAATTGTATTCCCTCATTTTTTACCAGCTTTCATTTTACAAAAAACAAATTGAGGGTGTCTCAAAGCATTTTTTTCTGGATAAAGCTAAATTGTATGCATTCAGTTTGTGGGGGGAAAGTGTATTATTTCAAATAGGGTTTCCTCCATAGAATAAAGGAAGAGTAAGTAATTTTTGCTACTTACTCTTTCCGTCTCTCGATTCTCCTCTTTCGATTGTCACTGTGTCGCTTACTGAATCTTTTGCCCTCTTTCTCTTTTTTTGTCTCTCGTATTTTTTAATTAGTTATCCCTTCCTTGTGCTACCTTCTCGGTTTTTTCTTAATATCTGTCTTCTCATATTCTTCGTATCTCGCTGTATCGATGTTTTCCGCCATTTCTTTCTCTTTCTGTTATCTCTTGCAATTCCTCCTCTTCTTTCTATCTCTCTCTGTCTCTCTCTGCACCGTGTATTTATTCTTGCTTTCTCATTTTTCTTTTAGTTTTTCTCTATTTTATCTAGCTTTCTCTCTTGCATCTCTAGTTTATCTTGCTTTCTCTCTTGCATATCTAGTTTATCTTGCTTGCCCTAGTTTATCTCTATTTTTATCCTGCTTGCTCTCGTTTATCTCTATTTTATCTTGCTTGCTCTCGTTCATCTCTATTTTATCTTGTTTGCTCTATTTTATCTCTATTTTATCTTGCTTTCTCTATTATGGTTCATTTTGCTACATTTTTTTAGCGTCACTCGTTTCACTTTGTTTTGATATTTTATCTCGCTTTCTCTGTTTTCTCCTGCTTTCTTTTCTTCTTTCTTTCTCACTTTTTCTTTGCTTTCTTTCCCTTTTTTGCTTTTCCTTTGTTTGCTCTCGTTTATCGGGGGTTTCTCTCTATTCGCTCATTTTTCACTCTTTTCTACTGCTTTCTTTCTCCTTTCTCTTGATTGTCTCTTAGCTTTTACTTTCTTTGTCTCCTTCTCTGTTTATGTTCCGGCTGGACCTTCCTTTCTCTTTCTTGCTTCTTTCTTACGGCATTTTTATTTTCCACATTTAGTTTTCCTTTTTGACACATATTTATTTGGAGTGTTTCTCACGTGTTTGGTAATTATTATTTTCTTCGTTTTGTCTGTCTCTTTCTGGTAAGTATCTCTTTGCTTCGTCCTATCTCCATTTGCTCTTTCTCTCTTTTATTCCTTCTCTCGCTTTTCGTTGTTTCTTTCCTTTTTATTAATTTCTGATTCGTCCTTTTGTTTCTGTTTTCCTTTCTTTCTTCCTTTCCCTGTTCCCTTCTCTCAGTGTTTCTTACGCTTTTTCCCTTTTTTCATTTTCTGTCACGTACTCTGGCCCGAGCTCTCTCGCTCACGTGTCCTCTCATGTATTTTTTCACCGTCTGCATCTCTTGGCTTTCTCTCAAAAATAATTCCACATATGTATTTGTAACCAATTTTCCCCGCCACGTTTTTGAGTGGTTTGTTCCACTTGGCCACTAATTACCCCCTTTAGAATCCCTCTACATGAGCCACTCCTACAGTCCATGGAAGAGCCCTTGTGTTGTCATCCTGTCTTAAATTAATTGCAAATTGGTTCCCTCACCCCTTCAAAACATTCCCACACTCGTATACCCGGCATAGTTATGTATACTTGCATAGCTGACGTATGCACATACGTACATACATATGTACGCTCTTGTGACAGAACCAAAAATACGCATGTATAGGTATGTATAATGTCATTCATAATTCTGCGGCTACAGCAAAAAGAATATATTGACAAAAAAAGAGTTCAACCACTTGAATAGTTCCGGGCTTATCCTAATAATTACATTGTTATTGCCATTGTCATAATCCCCAAGACTCGGGGGAATGTGGGGTTTTGACATCAATTCAAATTTTTGAGTGGCGGGAATAAATTAAATTGTGCTGGGACAAGTGGATAAATTCAAACCGGTAATACGTAAATACATACGGAATTTATGGTAAAATATTTGATGCAAAATATTTTGGTTAATGCGAAAATCACGTCATCCCGGAATCTCTCCGGGATAAGCCCCATTGACTTGATTATGGTTGAGTGGAATACAAACAGAATCCGCTTACGAAGCCGGATTTTCCTGATAAATCTCCAACATTGTATTTAATAGCAATAATGTAAATATGGGAAATACAATGTAAAAATAGGAACAAGAAGATTAAAAAGGAAAATAGTAGTTGATGCAAAAGAGAAAGTTCGAGAGAAATGAAACGCGGAAATAGTAATATAAAAAAGACAAAAAAAAAGAATTTGAACTCACCAAAATAAACGCGAGGGAAAGCGAGAAAGTCCGGGAAAAAGGTGGAATATATCAAAAAGAAGAATCAAGAATTGGAAAAAAGGGAGAAAGAACGGCAAATTAGAAAGGGATGTGTTCAAAGCTGATATCTTTGATATTGGCTCACTTTTACATTTCCATATAGAATTCACACACCTTTTTTTCTTGGCCCGAACTCTTCCAAAGGAAATCTTTTTCTCCCACTCCAAGTAGGAAGATTGTGCCGGGAGAAAAAAAAGGGATCTTATACCTTCCAAGAGGATAATCTCTTTGAAGTTCCGCCGGTATAATGAGGCTTTGGAGAACGTAGGTTGTAAAGTACATACTTGGAAAGGTCCTCCACCTTGATACCATTCCTGGAATGTGGCATTCCCTGCAAATCCCTGCATGTCACTCCTCCTGGAGAGGGGCAAAAGGAGGATCTATCCTGGAGAAAATGTATAGAGAAGTGTGCTTAAATTAAAGCAAATAGGTGGATCCGCAGAGTCGTCACAACCTGAGTAATGACATGCATTTGAGGAAATAAATAGTCCCGCTCTCACCCCTTTAGACACGCATATACATATACATATATGCACGTATATATATATAAGATCCATATACATACATATGTATAGGATTCCGTCAATATTCTCCATCCTACTGGGACCGGAAAGTTTTGTGCATACTATTAAAGATCTTTTCCAATCTTGGACGGCTTGGAGATAATGTGATATAATGTGATTCTGTGTATATAATGTGTATACCTATATGTCTATGCCTACAGTAAATGTATCTGTGGATATATACATATACATATGTTCAGTATCCAGATGCATGTATGTAGGTACATATGTATTGTATATGTACTTTAACTGCCAGGTATGGAAATTTACCCTTGTGAGGGTATAACAGGACCGTTGATTGGCTACGCATTTAGCTGGCATTCTTTGCCTTGTTGTACTTTCTCCCTTTGTTTCGTCGTAGAAATATTTTTTCCTTGATAAGGCAGTCTTTTGCATCCCATTCGTTTTCAGTTTCTTCTCTTTTTGCAGCTTTTTCTGGTACTACTTTTACTCGTCTTTTTTTATTATTTCTACTTTCTCAGGCTGGATTTTCCACTTTTTTTTACTATTGTGTTTATTATTGGAAATATTTTTTCATGTTAATATGTGAATACTTTTTTACGTTTTTTTGTCAGTTGTAAGTTCAATTGGTGCTTTCACTCTGATTTTTTCATTTCGCTTTCTCGGTTAAGCCTGTAGTTTGCGTTTTGATGTGACTTTCTCCAGCTGCTTTGATTGTCGTGCACTTTCTTTCGATTTATATTTCAAGTTTTCTTTCGATTTTTTTTTCGATTTATATTTCGAGTTTTCTTTCGATTTTTATTTTGGCTCTTCTTTCGACTGTGCTTTCGAATTTTCTTTCTATTTTTCTTTTGCTTTTTTTCTATCTTTCTTTCTATTTTTCTTTTGCTTTTTTTATCTTTCTTTCAATTTTCCTTTTGATGTTTTTTTCTATTTCTCTTCCAAATTCTCACTGATTTTCTATTTAACTTTATCCTTTGAAATTACCTTGAGCTTTCTCCAGCCCACTGAATTTCCTTTTTACTTTCTTATTTCAGATTCAATTTCTCCTTTGATTTTCGTTTTTACCTTCCGCTTACATTTTTTATTTTGCTCTTTGCTTCATTTCTACTCTCAGTTTCTCCTTTCATTTTGTCTGTCATTTTTTACACAACTTTTGTATTCGAATATGTATGTTTTTTCGTCGTTCGTACTGCTGTTTTCTCTCGAAATTAATGTTCCTTTCTTCTTTTGATTTCCCTTTTTTGCACCCACTTTTGTTTATCTCTTGAAACTGTTTCGATAGTCTCCTCTTCATTTTCCTCGATGTTTTTCTTATTCCTTTCTCCTTGCTTTTCCATCCGTTTCTCCACCTTTCCCTTACCCACTTCAAAGTACAGATTTAAAATAATTTGGCACTGTCCCTGTACACCCCAGTGCATTTTATTACCTCAGGTTTCTCCATTTTTTATTATTTAAACTTTTCCAAACTCTTCATCTTCCGACTCACCCCGTCTCCACCTCCCCTTTAACATTCCCTCGAAGGAACGTCCCATCCACAGCCCCTGCTCTGAACAGTGTCAAGAGGAAGGAAGGTTCTAAAAAAGTGAAAATCGTTAGGAATCCGGTCGATTTCACCAGCGGGACTAGTGCGAAAAGTGGAGGCCGGGAATGCTTTGGAGCATTTTCCTCTCTACTACTCCCCAGCCCCTATCTGCACCTACTTCATATAGATAGATTGGGAGTAGAAAAAAAAGGAGAGGAAAGAACCAGGGCTTTGCCATTGGAATTGGACACATCATTTCTTTTCCTGGAGCAAGCTTAGAAAAAAAAGTTTTCAACATTTTCGTACTAGGAGGAGCAGAAGGGGAAGACTTGCTAGTGAAAGTCCTACATACATATATACATACATACCTTTCTGCATGGGATATATACCCATCTATAATTGGATATAGGACTAGTTATAACACCATTTAAGGGACATGCACATGCCTCTGGATATTGTGAGTACGCTGACGTTTCGTGAATTTATAACAATGGATTTCATGGGGAATGACGCGGGGAAGGAAAGCCATCTTCATGAAGGATCCAGAGAAAGTCATGGGACAAAAGGGAAATGGAGAGAATATTTTCACAACAATTAAAATACATATAAAAACTGTAAATGTAAAATAATCGTAAAAACCTGCATACAGTGGAGTCTCTTAATAGCAGCTTTTCTATATAACAACACTATTTTTTCGCCCTTCGTACATATAAGCTACATATTTTATGTTCTATATAACAACTTTTCTCTGTAACAATATTTTCCGCCTTTCCCTTCAGAGTTGTTATGTAGAGATTCCACTGTATATAAAATAAATATCAAAAACTGGAATTATAAAATAAACGTAAAAACATCAAATATGGTATAAACATAAAGACTGCAAATGCAAAATAGCGGTAAAAAATTTCAATTATAAAATAGACGTAAAATACTGCAAATAAAGAATAAACGTAAAATACTGCAAATATAAGATAAACAAAAAAACTACAAAGATAAAATAATCATGAAAAACTGCAAATATAAAATAAAGATAGGAAATAGCAAATATTTTAGCACATTCAAAATCCGGTACAATATAACGGGGAATGCTTTCCCCAAGGAATAATTGTGAGGGACAGGACCAAGGAGAAAGTCAAGTGTCAAAAAAACAAAAAAAATACGTTCAAACTAAAGGGGAAAATCGTGAGAAAATGTATGGAAAGGTCTACAATAACATTCCGAGAGAGAGAAAAAAGGTCTGGAGAAAGGAAATGAAAGGAAGAAGAGAGACGGAAAATCACAACATTCCCTTTGATTGCCCCTCTTTTACTTATTGTATTGTTCCTCTTCATGAGAATTTTTTCTTGTATTTTTTTTCCGCCTCCACCCTTGACAACCCTTCCACTATCTCTCTCCGCCTGTCTGTCTCCTAGATAAGGGATGGACGCATGTTGACAAAGCATGCCACTCTCCGAGAGACTCTCGAAATGTTGTCCTCAGAAAAAAATGGGGCTTCTGTACGGGTCTATATGCCTATTTATGGGGAGTATAACTATATAACTATTCTAATATAATAATACTACTGTGTACAGTTATATGTATATTTACGTATAAATTCTTTTTTGGAGGCGCTCCCAGCTAATGGTGCCTGTAAAAGCGTTAACGGTGTGACACTCTCTCTCTCTCCTGTCACTCCCCACCCAGCCCCTTCGCCCTTTATATCCTTGAGGGCATTAGCCAGGGAAAGGCGGTAGTGGGCTGTTGTTGTGTTGAACAAATTGAATTACTCAAATTTAATGCTCCAAATATGCATGTGTTTATCACCACATTATCTCTAGTAGGTTATGACAGCTGTAAAAAAAGGGGGAGAGAATTTGAGCGGAAGAAGGAATAGGGGAATGAAGCCGGGAGAGCATAAGAGGGAAAAATGAGAGACAGGGCTGAGACGGAGAAAGAGTGAGTAATATCTAACGGCAGAAGAATGACAGGCGATAGAAAGGACGGCAGGAACAGAAATGAATGTAGAAAGAGAAAATGGGAAAGGCTGTACAAGAGATGGAAAACAAAAGGAAAGCAAGGTAAGAAATCAGGAACAAGACAACAAAAGAGAAAGCCAAAAAAGGATAAAAAAGAGAAAGAAAACAAAAAAGACGACCAAGAAAGAATCTATGAGGGATAGCAACGACAGCAAATGCAAGAGATAAAAAACAAACAAAAAAGCCAAAAAAGAATACAAATTCAAGAGAGATAAAACAGAAGAAAAAACAAAGTAAGATAATGTGAGAGACAGAAAACCAAAGAGAAAGCCAAACAAAATATACGAGAGACAGAAAACAAAAAACAAAGTTAGGTAAAATAACACAAGAAATAAATTCAAAGAGAAAGCTAAGTAAAACAATACAAGAAAGAAATTCAAAGAAAAAGCTGAGTAAAACAATACAAGAACGAAATTTAAAGAGAAAGCTTGGTAAGACAATACAATAGAGAAATTAAAAAAGAAAGCAAACAAAGAAAATAAAAGAGAAAGCAAACAAAGAATATAAAAGAGAAATCTAACAAAGAAAATAAGAGGGAAAGCCAACAGAGAAAATAAGAGGGAAAACAAACAAAGAAAATAAGAAACAAAGCCAACAATGAAAAGAAGAAACAAAGCCAACAACAAAAATAAGAAACAAAGCCAACAATGAAAATAAGAAACAAAGCCAACAATGAAAATAAGCGAGAAAGCCAACAATAAAAATAAGCGAGAAAGCCAACAAAGAAAATAATCGAGAAAGCCAACGAAGAAATAAGAGAGAAAGCCAACAAAGAAAATAAGAGAGAAAAACAACAGAGAAAATAAGAGAGAAAGCCAACAGAGAAAATAAGAGAGAAAGCCAACAGAGAAAATAAGAGAGAAAGCCAGCAGAGAAAATAAGAGAGAAAGCCAGCAGAGAAAATAAGAGAGAAAGCCAGCAGAGAAAATAGGAGAGAATACCAACAAAGAAAACAAGAAAGAAAGCCAACAAAGAAAACAAAAAGAAATATTCTCGTAAATCGTATAGAGAAAGTGAAGAAAGGAATTTTGAGAAAATCATGCAGAGAAAAGGAAGAAAAAAATCCAGAAATTCAAGAAAATACATAAAATTCCAGAAATCATGGAAACAAAGCAGCAGATAAAAAAATAGATTAAAAATGAAATTAGAGGAAAGAAAGTAAAAGAAGTGAGAGGCAATTAACGAAAGTAAGCAGAGAAATATTGCAGTAACTCTCTTTGGAGCTTTGGAAACGAGAAGTGGGCTTAGTCTTTACATAGCCATGCTTACACAGCCACACAGGTATTACGTACGCGTGGATGTACACATGTAAGTATCAGTGTATGCATTACCATAAAAATATTTGGGAAGTTCCATTAGTAACATTTTCCAGCGTGTTTGCACTGAACGCCCACACAAACATGTTTGTATAATTAGAATAGGCCGATAACCTAATAATGGAATTTAATTTGGTAGGAAAACATACAAACCTATACATATATACACGCAAACACAAATATGGGAAGCGGAAAGCCAGCTAATTGTAAGTGGTAATAGTATAATCCAGTACGAGAAACACAATTGTTATTGCTCCACATGCTTTTCGGCTAATGGCAATTTCCCAAAGTGGAATCGTCATCTCAAAGTACGATGCACCGAGACATCGAATTACAAATTAATGAAGAACTTGCTACAAAAACAAATATGCGTTGAGCATACCTGCGAATGTAAACGGTAGCAGGGAAATATAATGGGATGAGTAAGGAACTGAATAAACAAATCCCTGTTTGTCAGAGCAGAAATGTCCTATACGATTCTTCACTCCCTTCGATAGGATCTTATCCGGAGAGACAGAGAAAGCCATCACACAATGCAAATATGTATTATCCGGAGATACAAACAGAGGCAGGATGACAAATAAAATGGGAAAAATTTGAGAGCACAAAAGGTCGTGAGGAATCCTTGGGAAGAATGGAATTGGAAGGAAAAACAATGTGTGCATACATACAAAATAGGAAATTGCGAGGGAGTCTAATTTTCTTTCTGTTCCCAAATACATCCATCGGTGAGGGAGAATGTGGAGAAAGTGTACGCGTGAAAAAAGGATGCTTGGCTGGGGGTAAATTGTCATCATACGAATCTCCGTCTTTTATCTGCTGTTCTCTGCCTCAATCTGGATTTAATAAAAAATCTATGTGATGTGTATTTTCCCCATATATTTGACTTGTACTGATTCAATCCTGAGCCGCCTGGCGTCTTCTCTCTCTCTTTCTCTCTCTCTCTCCCTGTCTCTGTTTCTCTCTTCCTCTCGCTTTTTCGCTTCTTTTGTCTCTCCCTTTCTCTGTCTCTCACTCTCTGTGATCATGCCGCCTCTCCATTTATCTCTTTATATGTCCCTATTGTCTCTTTCTCTCTTCTCCTCTCGTTGGTTCTTCCTCTCTTTTTATCTTCCTCTCGAGCTTCCTATCTCTTGCTCTCTTTGCTCACTTCATGCCCGTCTTTCCGGCACTATCTCTGTTGATCTTTTTTTAGCTCAAAATTCCTCCCTGTTATCTCTACCTATCTTCTCCTAACTTAATATTTCTCTCTTTTATCTCATCTCATACCTCTGTTTCCTCTTTCTGCCTCCCTTTTATCTCTATATATCGCTCTTCCATCTACATACCTCTCTTTTCTCTGTCTCTATATCTCTCTTCTATCTACACGTATATGTGTTTTTATCTATTTTCCTCTCTTATATCCATATACCTCTTTTTATCTCTATTTTCCTCTCTTATATCTATATTCCTCGTTTTATCTCTATTTTCCTCTCTTATATCTATATACCTCTTTTCATCTCTATTTTCCTCTCTTATATCTATATTCCTCGTTTTATCTCTATTTTCCTCTCTTATATCTCTGTATACCACTTTTTCTCTCTCTATATTTCACCTCGTTTTATCTCTATTTTCCTCTCTTATATCTATATACCTCTTTTTATCTCTATATATGTACCTCTTCTTATCTCTATTTTCCACTCTTATATCTCTATATACCTCTTTTTATCACAACCTTCCTCTCTTATCGTCTCTTCGTGTATGTCTACCTATCTTCCATGTCTTCCTCTCGTTTTCTCTTCTCGTCTCTCTCACTCACGTTCCTTCGCATTCACTCACTTCCTCTCTCTTTTCTGTCGTTTCTGTGTCGTCTGTTATTCACTGTCTCTCTCTCTTTTGCTCTTGTTCTCTCCCACTCTCTCTCTCTGAACCTATCTTGCCCACGGATTTCCGACCATTCAATACGTTTCCTGGATGTAACGAAAAAATTCCTAACCATAAAGGATCAAAGGGAATCCAAACATTCCTTCTTATTTTCTCCCGTTCCCCATATGTGTTCCCAGCGAATGTTTAGGCAATTGGAAATGTGAAGCTAGTACCATAGAAAGGCTCCATACTTACATTTTTACACTTTATTCCCCTCCCCCCCAGATTGCATCCAGCATTTGCTGCCTTATTTTTGTCTGAAAATGTTCTGTTGTGATTCCCTTGATTTTTTTGGTTTATATTTAACTCGGTTGGCTTTAATTTTCTTCCCCTTGTGCGTACATAATGTGTTTTTTTCCATCGTGTCTCAGCCTGATTCCCTCGCAATTGATGTTCTCCCCTTATTTTCACGCTCTTCTTCCCATCATCATCCATTTCCTTTCTTTGCCCTTTGCCACGCATTATTTCTTTGAGAAAAACCGGGAAAAACAAGGGGGATATATTTTTTGGGGCTGCGGATTCTTGTATAATAACAACACATGGCAAATAGTTGTTGGAAAAAAAGGAAGAAAAGAAAGTGAAGTTGTGCATACGAGACTCTCCCTCTCTGTCTCTCGCTCTTGTCTCTTCCTCTTCAGTTCTCAGCTGCGAATGAACGGCTGGAAATGAGCTTGTTAAATAAATAGATTTCGTCAAGCTTTCTCTCTCTATCTTCATCTCTTTTTTTTTCTCCCTCTCTCTTGCTCACTTTGACTCGATTGCCAAAGGAAAGAGCTGGATTTCTTTCCCTTTCTTTTACTCCCTCATCCCGTATTGCCATTATTATACTGAGGTCTTGACTAAGATGCTTCCCTATGCATGCATGTATACCATGAAGATATACCCACTAGTGTATGTATCTAACTATAGGAATGCTTTTGGAATGAATGTACATAGAATGTGGACACCCATATACCCTCGACTTAGCTTCCTTTGAGGCTGTTAACGCTAAATCCAATCTCGTTTCAAGTGTGAGTCCCCTCAAAAAATTGCTGGCAGGAATGGAGTGAAAAGTGAGGGGGATTGACTTGCTGCAAGAGCGTGATGGAGAGAGAGACAGAGAGAGAGACGGGAGAGAAGGGGAAAAATTGTCTCTGTATAGATGGGGAGGATGAAGGAAATGTACAGATGGGAGTCAGGAGTTATTTGGAGCACACAGCAGTCACATACACTTTGCGGCAAACATTTGTTCGTGAGGAAGAACTAGAGAGAGAGAGAGAAACAGGGCGAGAAATAAAGATAAAGAAAAATGATGGACAAAGCAGGAGACAAATAATGAGAAACGTAAATGATACAGAAAGCTGGAGAGAAATGACGAGAGGAGCAAATAGCTAATAACGCATCAGCAGAAAGGAAGAGAGACAAAAAGTGGAGAATCAGGAGACGTAAAGGAAAAAGATAGAGAAATCGGGAGTCAGTAGGATTTATTGAAAGGGAGAAAAGCGGGAAGCGATAATACGAGGACGCAAGGATCAATAAAGGGAAATAGAGAAAATAAGAGGTTAAGAGATTAAGAGAAAATAAGAGATAATATGAGAGACAAATAATGCTGGAAGAATTAGAGTGAGAGAGACAGAGGGAAAGAAAAACAGCGCTTAAGATAGAGAGAGACAGTAAGTCAAAGGACAGAGAGAGAAAGAGAGAAAGAGAAAGATCGAGAGAATGACATACGAGGCGTAGGAGAAAGACGCAAAGGATGATAGCAAGAGAGAGACAGAAGTAGTGAGAGAGAGAGAGAAACAGATAACGTGAGAAAAAGAGAGATAGAGAAAGAGAGAGAGAGAAAGAGACACACAGAGGCAGCGAGACAGAGAGAAAGAGACACACAGAGGCAGCGAGACAGAGAGAAAGAGACACAGAGGCAGCGAGACAGAGAGAAAGAGACAGAGAGGCAGCGAGACCGAGAGAAAGAGACACACAGAGGCAGCGAGACAGAGAGAAAGAGACACACAGCGTCAGCGAGACATAGAGAAAGAGACACAAAAGCAGCGAGACAGAGAGATAGAGAAAGAGAGAGACACACACAGAGACAGGGAAGCAGATAGATAGAGAGAGACAGAAACTGAGAGAGGGAACGAGAGAGAAACCGTGAAAAGAAAGAACTAGAAAGTGAGAGAAAGAGACAGAGACAAAGTGGGAAATAGAGAGAAAGAGAGACAGAGAGAGAGAGAGAAAGAGAGAGAGAGATAGAGACAGAAACGGAGAGAGGGGAAGAGAGAGAAACAGTGAGAAGAGAGAACGAGAAAGGAAGAGAAAGAGGGAGAGAAACAGTGAAATGAGAAAGGGAGAGAAATAGATGTACAGAAAAAATGTGGAGAGAGGAAAGGGAGACAGAATATAAAGCAAAGAAATACGGAACGAGATAGAGAGATAATAGGAAGCGAGGGAGAGTAGAAAACAGAGAAAAATGGAGAAATACAGAGAGAGAGACAGAGAGAAATAAAGAGAGGAGGAAGCTGGATAGTAAAAAGAGAGGGACTGCAAGTCCGAGACAGAGACTGGAAGAATCTGACTGGTTCAAATGAGCAACGGCGAAGACTTTTGGAAGGGAAAACTCCCGGTACGTGAAAATAAATGCGGGGTGACAAAAACGAAGTGTAGGAAAAGGAATCAAATGAGTAAAGAAGTCTGGCAAGGAAAGATGCTCGAGCGTTTACGGTGAAAAATAGAGGAGAATTAGAGGTAGGGGAAAGAAGGGAAAGATTACCCGGGAAAAGGGAAAAAGGGACGATAGTAATTCTTCAAGGACAATCCACGGGAATCCGGATGCACGGAGAAAGCAGGGGGGAAATAAGATGAATGCAAAGGATTGCCGGGATTATGAGATGGATCGGAGACACTTGCAAGTGGGACTTGATTTTGGATTGGATAAATATGCGAAAGTCTGAAAGGGTACAAGGAAGATGGGGAAACCGGGAAGTTGGCAAGATCTTGGAGGAAACCTTTGGATAAAAAATTGAGAAAGGAAGAGGAACCTCAGAAATTTAGTAAGATTGCATTTGAGCCCAGAAAAATAGAAAATCCTAAAGGCGGGTTGGGTAGAGGAAATTGAGATTAAGCCCAAGTAATGAGAGAGAAAGGAGGAGAAAAGAAAAATCAAAATACGACATAACTTTCCCCACTTTCCCCCATCTCGTCTCCTCCCCACCTTGATCGCCTCAATTACTGAGGCTATTTGACTGGAATTTATGTCTCCAAACTTCCATCTCCCACATGCTGTCGTTAATAAGTCCCCTTTGTATTAGGCATTGCATCCAATGGACTATTACCAAAAAACTTTCTCTCACCATCCTCTATAATGTACTACTACCAATAATAATATTGGGCCCTACCCTCCTCTTCAGAAGAAAGCCTTCTAGCACGGAGAAATTCCCTGGTGTTATACATTTCTTTCCCCTGTGTGCGTGGGAGAGAAAGGAGAATTTATATCCGAATTAACCGCCTAATGACTTCCATAACCAGAATCGACAAGTACCAATTGGAGGCTTTGACAAGTTCCCCCTCCAACCATTTATTCCCTTCCGAAAGATTTAAAAGTGTCTGTAACACGCGTCGGATTGAACATAAAATATCCACTTTCTCCTGTATGGATCCAATGGAACCAGCCTGGTGGGTTCTTGGAGATTTTGGAGATTTGAGGGGGGAGACACAAAAGCTGGTAGAACGTGGAAAACAATGAAAGAGACATGATACCATAGAGTGCGAGAAAGATGTGGAAAAGAACGGAAAGCGAGAATCTGATGGCAGTGCAAAAACTCAGAGGCCGATAGACAGAACAACAAAGAGAAAGCATAGAGAGAAATGCACAAAAAAGTACAGAGCAAGAGAGAAATTTATAGATGTACAAAAGGAAAGATTAAGGACAAGAGAAATAAGTACGAGGAAGAGGCCGATCGTTATAGCATGAGAAGACACGGATACATGTATAATTATATTGTACAAGTTGAAGAAAAAGCTAGAGACAAGTACAAAGAGCAGATGAAAATGGCAAAAAACAACTAGAAAGAGAAAAAAGAAAAAAAGGAGAATTGATAAATGGAAAGAAAAAACGAAACCTGAAAACTAAAGAGAAGGAAAGTAAGGAAACGGATAAATGAAAATAAAAAACTAAACTGGAAAAAGAAATATATAAAGATGAAAAGGAGAAAAACTAGAAATGAACCATGCAAAAGAAGAAACAGAGAAATTGTATAAAAAAGAAAACAAGGGAGCAATATTTAGGAGCAATAATTAGAGAAATACAAATCGAAATTGAAAGAGGGAAAGGAGAAGAAAAAGGATAATTAGAAAAATAAGTTCCGTAAGTAAAAGGATAGCTATATAAAGACCCATTTAAGAGAACCAAGGAAATTGCCAGAATTAAAGGAACAGAGAAAGTGCAAGCGAAGCCTTTATTTTATTTAAGGATTAAACCCTTCCCTCTCCCACCGGCGATGATGAGAGAACCTTGAAAATGTGTGAGAATGTCGGATGGTTAAGTTTTACGGCGTGTATCTGCATACACGTGTTGATATTAAATATATAGATATACACGGAATGCCTGCCTATATTGTACCCACCCTTATAGTCGTATATACCTTGCTGATCCCATGTTTTTATGTCGGCTGAGATTGCTCCTGTCGCGCCGCTCTCCCGTAAAATGCAGAGTAATTGCATAAACACGTGTCATTTTCCCATTGAGGGTTTATTCGCACATAAATTCTCACTGGATGGTCATAATCAACTCGTGGAGAACTTCCTTCACTATACCATAAGCCGTGGACGTTGAGAACAAACCATAGGAAAGAATGAAGAATGATGGTGGCAGACGGAGATGACGAGGAAGAAAGGAACAAGTTTCGGACGAGGGAATGTAAGGAGTACAGATTCAACTAAGGGAGAAGGAGAATACCAGGAAAGAAAGAGAAAGGACGTGGAGTGTTTAGAAATAAGACCTGCAAAACTGTTTAGGTAGCCATATAAGGAGAGGTGGGAAATATAAGGAAATAATTTACACAAAAAAATGTAAGGAAACGCATAAAGATGACACATGCTGGATGAGAGCTTGAAAATGAAAAAAAGAAGTCTACAATACAATCTAGATGAGAAGAAGACGGGAAAATAAAATAATAGGCTCCTATGAGGAACGTGGGAGGTAG
Organism: Disparrhopalites patrizii; assembly: GCA_034698585.1. NCBI lineage: Eukaryota > Metazoa > Arthropoda > Collembola > Symphypleona > Sminthuridae > Disparrhopalites > Disparrhopalites patrizii. Next base: position 4,683 of record JAQGBT010002646.1, on the reverse strand, counting down.
AAATAAGGAGATTTGCACACGCAGAACTCCACAACCACGGAAATACAGAAAGATATTAGAGGAGACAGAAATCTAGATAAAGAAAAACAGGATATACAAAAGTATAGAGAAATGCAGGCAAACTGACAGAGAAGTACAAAGACAGAGACAAACCGAGAGATCAATACAGAGAAAGAGAAAAATACAGACAAAAACGAGAAAGAAAGACCGAGAAATACAGACGATGAAGAGAAAGAAAAGCGAAAAATACAGAGCGAGAAAGAGGAAGAAAAAGGGGAAGAGTGAGCGAGAAAAACAGAGACAGAAAGAGAGAGACAGAGAGAGGGAAGTACAGAGAGACACAGAGCGAGAGAGAAATACAGAGAGAGACAGAGCGAGAGAGAAATACAGAGAGAGACAGAGCGAGAGAGAAATACAGAAAAAGAGTGAGAGATAAATACAGAGAGAGACAGAGCGAGAGATAAATACAGAAAAAGAGTGAGAGAATTACAGACAAAAAAGAGACGGAAAGAGAGGGAAATAGCGAGCGATAAATACAGTGAACGAGAGAGAAAGAAAGATAGAAAAAGGGAGAAGCAAACAATACAGAGAAAGAAAGAACGAGCAAAAAATAGAGAGAAAAGAGAACAAGCTAAAAATACCGAGAAAGTAAGAGAGAAAAAGAGAACAAGCTAAAAATACCGAGAAAGAAAGAGAACAAGCTAAAAATACCGAGAAAGAAAGAGAGAAAAAGAGAACAAGCTAAAAATACAGCGAAAGAAAGAGAGAAAGAAAAAAAGTTATACAGAAGTAGAAAAAGAGAGAGAAATGCAGCAAAATAGGGACAATCACATCGCGTGTGATAGAGAAATACAGACGAGTTATACCTATACATACATGTATAGATAGGTAAAGAGATACAAGCAGAGACAGAGAGGAAACTACGTGGAAATGGAGATAAAAAGATAAAAATGGCAGAACAAGAGGTAATATTACAAGTAAAGGGGCAAATTCAGATGGACAAACAGATTCTGGTAGATGCCCGAACGGAATAAACCCGCATGGAGTCAACAACTCGACTGAAATACAAACCAACAGAGACAAAAACGGCAGAAAGTGGTAAGTACTAGACAGTGAATAAAAGCTTGCAAAGCAAGAAGAAAAGTACAAATATTCCCCCGAAAATGGGGAGAACCCACGAAAACAAATGTGTCGAAAAGTTAAAAGAGGAAGGACCTGTCGGAAAAAGTGGGAAAAAGAGAAAGTAAGCTCTGACATGTACTAGCAGAAGAAGAGAATCATGCCAAACAAACAGCGATCCGTATTCAACAAGACACGTTCGGAAAGGAGAAAGCCTGGGAAAAGGGAAAGTCCAAAAAAAAAACGGGAGAAAAGAGAAAAATTGAAAGAGCACGAGTAGAGGTCTTTTGCATGAGTAAATAAAGCAGCCGGGTGGTGACATCTTTTTACATTATAAATTGTACCACCACCATCAGAGGCACAAATTCTGGTAGTGTTACTCCCTATCCTTGTACAATACATATGTACGCATGCTGTACATACGTTTTCACACCCAGGAAAAAGTAGTAGAAAGACGTGTGAATGGAAATGAGTAGGGGGAAATGCAACTATTCACGTGCGTGCACTTTATTACCATGTACACACACCAGCTCATGCATATGCTGGCTCCATAGGATGGTGTTACAAAGGGGAAAGTCCCCGTAAATTTTTACACCAGCTCTGTGGTGTTGAAGAGGCAAAATTGAAGAGAGAGCGAGAGAGAGAGAGAAAGTGAAGGCCATTGAGGTTGTAAGGGACGGTGGACGAAAAAAAATGAAACGACACACACAGCGGCAAAGTTCAAAGCTGGTCCTAAAGAGAGAAAAAAAAACGTTATCCAAATTCTTTTTGGTATACAAAAGCATGGCGGTACTGGGAGCTAATTTTAATTTGCGCCGGGGGAAATATCCCAGATTTTCATGAGGATCATAAATGTTACTTGTTTCAAAACCGTGAAGGATTTAATTAAATTATAACTCATGGGAGAATTGCCAACCTTGTTTTTCCTAGTGGGTGATCCTTATTTCCACGTGTTACAGACCAGGCTACTTTCACTAGTTTTTTTAACTGTTATTTTTTACGTTCCTTTTCTTGGAATTGTTTGTGGGTGTGAGTATATTTGGAAAAAAATTGGCATCTGCATACATTCGTCGGACGGTTCATTATAGCATCCATCAGGGTTCGTTTTTATTCATAGAAACTAGTGCTGTGTGTAACTTCAGTAGTTTCCCGAGAAACTGATGAAGCTTTCTCTTTGGCTGTTTATTTTGTCACCATTCCTTCATTTTTTCGTTATCTCCTATTTTGTTTTGGTGTCTGTCCTAATCTGGTTTTGCTTTCACTCCTGCTTCTGGTCTGCGTTCTATCTGATTTATTTTGCTTTCTCTATTGATTTTTTTATTTTGCTTTCTATATTGCTTTTTTTACTTTGCTTTCTCTATTGTTTTTTTATTTTGCTTTCTGTATTGATTTTTTTACTTTGCTTTCTCTATTGTTATTTTTTTTTTGCTTTCTCTATGGCTTTTTTACTTTGCTTTCTATATTGCTGTTTTTATTTGCTTTCTCTATGGCTTTTTTACTTTGCTTTCTATATTGCTGTTTTTATTTGCTTTCTCTATGGCTTTTGTACTTTGCTTTCTATATTACTGTTTTTATTTTACTTTCTTTATTGATTTTTTTATTTTGCTGTCTTTTGGATTTGTATTTTGATTTTTCTCTTGCTTTTGAGTTGCTCGCCTTTTTGATTTGCTTTCTTTTGAATTTGTATTTTGATTTTTCTCTTGCTTTTGAAATGCTCTCTCTCTCTCTTTGCCATTTTTATTTTGCAGTCTTTTGGATTTTTATTTTTATTTTTCACATTTCTCTTTCTATATTGCTCTCTGGCTTTTGATGTTGCTCTTTCTTTGCCCTTTTATATTGTTCTCTCTTCGGCTCTGCTATATTGCCTTCTCTCCTGATTTTTATTCGCTGCTCTTTCTGCTTTCTATGTATCTTACTTTCTCTTTTTTGTTCTTTATTTTCCGCTAGCTCTTATGCTTTTTATTTTGATTGGTATCCCCTTTCTACTTCAAATTTTGTGCCTCTCTCTTTACAACCTTAGCGAGCTTTCTCCCGGCCTCTTATCTCATTTTCCGTTGTTCCCCGCAACTCCTCTGTAACACCCAAGAACGTCTTTCTTAAGTAAAAGTTGTTTGCCCCCGAATTCCATTGAACCGTTTCTAAGCCCTGTATTACATTTTTGGCCTACTAATATCTGGAAAAATCGTGGAAGGCAAAAAACTATAGTAAAAGCCACTTTCGGCACTTTGAAGGAAAAAAAACTTTGCTCTCTCCCCATATTTCGTCATGACGAGGGACTTAAGCCCCTTGAAAAACTTTAGTCGTACACACTTGAGCGACCGTGTGGGATAATTTCGAAGGGAAAAGAAACATTTTTTTCTGGCTCTCTTTAGGTAATACACTTATGTATTTTGCATCTGTTCCCTCCTCCCGCCCCAATGCTCCCGAATGTGGAAAAGCTCTTTTGGCCAACAAACAACGGGGCTTTATGAGTACTTTCTCCCTTCTTTCACTTTCACCCATTAAGTAAATGGAATGTAAAAAAAGGGGGGAAATGGGAGATTTAAGCAAGCCTTTTTCTTCGGTCAGCCTTTGATCCAGAGAGTAAAAAAAAACGGAGCATATTTTCTTCATTGATCAATTCAAACGTTGCCAAAAAAATGTGTATACAAAAATAGAATTTATGTGGGAGAAACCTGGTTCGGAGAAGTACGAAAATTGTCGGGATAAGGGGGAAAAAGGTAACAAAGTAAATTATTTGGAAATTGTTCCAGAACGACGCACTACTGCGAGCCAGGAGAAAGTAGTTGAGGGCTACATAAGCACGCGTGTTAGTATGTACGTGGTACAACGGCCTCCACAAGGTTACCGACGACGGCTGGAGCTCCTGGCTTTCAGTCGATGAGTAACAACCTCCAGAAATAAAAAAAGGGCAGTTTCCTCTAGAAAATATTGCTCATTTTATATCTTGTCAAGAAAGAAAAATGTTTACTATTCCTTTGGAAGGGAGAGGAAATTGTCGGAGGATAAAAATAAACTATAGGTAAGGTCAGCAGTCCAATACAATTGAAGTCCGGTGTTGTCGAGAGAAATCCTGTAAACATAGAAAAGGAATATATACAGATAGTAGCGAAAGATACGCGAGACGACATTTACAAGATAAACAGATACATACATAAATACAAGAAATAAGGGATAGTGTTGACTTTTGACGTGGGCAAAAGAGGGAGAATAAATTCCTTTGCAACAAGACCGAATAGATGCGGTCAACTGCCAGAGAAGAGCAAATATTTAAAATTGAACATTGATGATTGGATAAATACAAAAAACGAGAACGAATAAACAGAGAACTGATTGCAGGAATAAGAGAAAAATAAGAGACCAAGGAAGAACAAGAGAAATTAAAATAAAAGACCAAGGAAGAACAAGAGAAAGGAAAATAAAAGACCAAGGAAGAACAAGAGAAAGGAAAATAAAAGACCAAGGAAGAACAAGAGAAAGGAACATAAAAGACCAAGGAAGAACAAGAGAAAGGATCATGAAAGACCAAGGAAGAACAAGAGAAAGGAAAATAAAAGACCAAGG
>JAQGBT010002645.1:0-23001 GCA_034698585.1 Disparrhopalites patrizii | reverse complement strand
TTCTCTCTTATTTTCTCTCTTCTGTATTCTTTTAATTTCTCTCTTATTTTCTCTCTTCTGTATTCTTTTAATTTCTCCCCTTTTCTCTCACTTTCTCTCTTATTTTCTCTGTTTTGTATTCTTTCACTTTCTCCCACTTTCTTATTTTTTCCCTCCTTCATTCTTTCATTTTCTTTTTATCTCCCATTTTTGTTTTTTCTCTCTTACTTTCTTTCGCACTTTCTCATTCACTTTATTTCTGCGGAACTTCCTCTGCCCTCCTTTCAAGTCCAAACCCGCCAAGCGTTTGGGTTGATCAGCGAATGCAAATTTCTCCTCTAAAAGGAAACCCACTGAATGCCTCCAATGTGTCACTGGATGTTTACAAAGAATGCTTTCTTCCATGACGCGCTTTCATGGAGTATTTAGCACAAATAATTCTCTCCATTACAATGCCCTGCGAGATGTGGAGAGACAAGAATTAACTGGGATGCGTGTGTGTGTAGACAGAAGCTATTTTACATTTTTGGGTAATGTCAAAAATTAAGGGGAAACAGGCGGGAAATGTAAATACTCCCCTGCTTTGCCCAGTCGTTTATTTTGTCTTTTGGGAGGAAGAAGGAGAAAGCCTCAATTTTTCACTTTTCGCGTGTTTTCAGGCTCCTTGGCTTTTCATACTTCTTCAGTGTTCTGTATCATCCGTTTCTTTGCGTCATTGATCCTGCTTACTTTTCTCTGTGCAATCATTTTCATTTTACTTCTTTTTTCCGCATTCTTATTAAGCATTTTGTCATTTTGATTTGTTTTTTTATTATTTTCCTGTTGATTTGTTTTTTTTATTATTTTTCTGTTGATTTGTTTTTTTATTATTTTTCTGTTGATTTGTCTTTTTATTATTTTTCTCTTGATTTGCATTTTTGTGATTTTTCTCTTGATTGGCTCTTTTATTATTTTCCTCTTCATTCGCTTTTTTATCATTTTCCTGTTATTTTTCTTTTTTTATATTTTCTCTTGATTGGCTCTTTTATTATTTTCCCTATTGTTTTCTTTCTTGTATTATTTTCCTGTTGTTTTGCTTTTTTATTATTTTTCTCTTGATTTGCTTTTGTATTATTTTCCTGCTCTTTTTTTGTTTTATATTCTCTAATTTCTGTCTTGGTTTATATTTTGGCTTTCTTTCATTTCGTTTCTATCTGTTACTTTCTCCTTCTTGGGTTTCCTTCTTCCGCATTTCTTTTGTTGACTTTCTCTTTTCCATTTGATTCTTCTTTAATTCCTATTTTCATTTCTTTATTACTTTCTCCGGTTTGATTTCTGCTTTACTTTCTCCGCTTGGATCCGAATTTTTACGTTCATCGGTTTTATTAAAAGCTTTAATTTAACAGGCTGTAATCAAATTTTTCACCGTTTTTATTTGTTTCCCTTTTCCCTCTTCGATTTGACTTTCTCCTCTTCGTTCCTTGGGTCCTTTCTTTGAATTCCTCGTTTATTCCCGGGCCTTTTTCGTTCCCTCTACAGTTTATTTATTTTTATTCTAATTACATTGACTTTCTCCCACATTCTCTCACTTCCTCTCAAGCGTCATCTTTTTCTATACTTCATTTGTTCTAGTGGGCTACTTTCCCTTTTATCAATTTCACCCTTCCTCCGTCTGACATTCACTTTGTCCCCGCCGCTTTCACTCTGGAGCACATCACTAATTTCTCGACGTCATTGGGGGACTTAAAATCTTAGAATGGAAAGGGAGAAAATTTATAAAATGTTTATTTTGGACTCAACTCCCCTTAGAAACACCATTTGTAATCTCAGGGAAAGTCTTTTAACAACTTGTGGGGCTATTAAGCAATGAAGAGTTTCGATATTGTATTCCAGACAAGAAGTTGTATATATGTATATGTATGTACATACATACATGCATATCCAGGAATAACACTTACTACAAACGGCCATTTGATGGCGCTACATTGCTGGAAGGAATAAAACGGCTTTCCGTCCTTCATTCCGAGCACGAAGCCTGCACAATGGGCATATATTACCTCCCAACAAATACACGGTACATATGTATGCAATTGTGTCTATCAACCAACTAGAATGTTCAATAAAAGGTTTACTAAGTACCTCAATTTACCCATTTAAGAACTTAAATGCTGCATCCAATTGCATATTCTCAACAATAAAAAGTGCTGGATGAGAGAAGAAAAGGCGCGAAATAAATGAGATCACTACTCGCTCATGAATGAATCAAAATATTGTATTTTTAATGCTTTTGAGAATTTAATTAGTTTGCATATTACAATTATACACGGAACTATATGTATTCATATTGATCTAAAATTAACTTTTACTCCTCCAACGATTCAAAAATCCATAAGATTATTTTTTTAAAAGCTGTACAACTGGACAAGGATTTACACACGAGTTTTCTTTTCTACTTTTAGAGCCTTTCTTTTTTTTTTTAGTTTTGCCAGTGTGCAAGTCCATTAGAAAGTAAAATTGTCCAAAAACATCCATAATAGATTAGGAATCATCTAGACAGAAGCAAGCACCATGAAATTGACATTTCTACTCAAATGTATTGTTGAAAAACTCCAGCCATTTGTTCTAATTATCAGTATATGTATAGATAAATTCCAAAGGAATTTTTTCAGATTCCATTCCAGTTTTGTTGTCTTTTTTTAAAGTGTTCTAACTTGTTAGTATTTACCCAGTGTTTACGTTTTTGTATGTACAGCCTTTTTTATATTTTCATTGTTGTAATACAGGAGGAAGATATGTACGAAAAAATTATGACAGTACAGTATTGTTGAGAGTAAAGTAATGTTTAGATAGTTTTGAGAATTCATTAGAATTTTTTAGAGTCAGTTTCTGGAATTTTTGCAAAATCCCTTCCAAATTCATTTCCAAATTCATTTCCATTTCAGTTTGACTTGCCTTTCACTAGCTTTTGCTTTCTAAATGCTTTCTTTCTAAATCTCACCCTTCCAATGACGCTGTGTGATTCAAAACGGATTTAACCCCAAACATTTTGGCCTCTTAAGAGAAAAGAAATGAGAAAGCGGGCGATTTCAAGGTTTACAATGGAGCTTAAATGTAATTACAGTATTTACATATAAGTGTATATGTATACCATCAGTATTTTAGGACAAATTAAACTACCCCTACAAATTACAGTTAGCTAGACTTTATATACGTGCTAATTACGTGCTATTACATGTCTTATTGTTAATTATAAGCAACTGAAGCCATTACTAACTCACTTATAAGCGACTAAATCAGCATTTAAATGCTTAACGTTACTTGTATTAGCACAGAGTTTCCTATATTGCGGCTATTCCGAGATTTATGAATCTTGTTATTACATAAAAGAAATATTGCACAGTGTAACTACTTTTTCAAAACATTTTTCAAACATGGGACAGTTGGACTTTTTTAAAATCTCAATAATTCCAGGTAAATAATTTAAATATGGATATAAGCATACAAAAAGGAGCGTGCACAATTCATGTGTGAACGAATTTGAACCAATCACTCCAGCCTGTGATGTTCAAGTCGTTATTTAAACCTTGGAAGGTCACGGAAAGGTCACCTTCAAAGGTCACTCTGTCATGACACAAATTGTGCACGCTCCCACCCAATAGAGACGCTTGTAAGGAAATTTCCCATTCATTTTTTTGCCATGGAATGTTTTTAAATATCTATTTACACACATTTAATAATTTGTAAATTAATGGGATTAATGGGGCATTAATGGGATTTAGCATTGACACGAGATTTCCTTCATAGATCATGCATACAATTGTGTGGCAGTATCTCTAATGAATTAATACCAAAGGCAGGGCTTTTCTAATGAGGCATAGCATTAGAGTAAAATACAAATAAATTGGGCTATATCCGCTCCCACGCTAGCAAATGGAGAAAGTCTATCATTACATCTCTAATTGTTTTCTTTTTATATATGGTGCAATTTATTTTTAGCCAAATTTTCTATACGAAAAAATCGATGGTGTTTCTTTATAACGTTTTCCCCCAAATTATATTTAATTTTCTTCAATCCTCCCACGCGTTGTTATCTCCGATGAAACCTTCTTTTCTTCTCCTTCCAATTTACTTCTTACGCAAAACCCGGACCAATTTGTAGAGGACGAGCTTATCCTTCGGAGATGCTCTTCGACTTGAGAAATCCGCTTGTCTCCTCAGCCCCTCCTCGCTTTCTCCATTGTTGTAGACGGCTTCAGTCCTAGGGAAAGACAAGATCAGAGGAATTATTCTCACACCTTAAATGAATGAGCTGTGATTTGCCGGAGGCGCTAGAGAAAATTTCTCCAGAAAAATTAAGGCGCATTCCAGGGATTTGACAAAAGAATGCTGATTGTGGGAGGGAGCCGTGGGATTCATGGAGATATGTTGGGGATTATATATGTATGTATATGTATATGGATGTATATAGGAGTAAAAAATTCACCTGTCAGACCCGACCGAGTTCTCAGGATCATTTCCCTCTCGTCTCCCATGAGTTCCAGGGAGAAATGAGGGATCATTCTGTTGTTGCACGTCATATTCAAAGAGCTCGTCCAGAGGCAGATCCTCATCCTTCTGCTCCCCGCCTGGCGGCTTCCCCATCATTTGCATTTCTTCCCGGAGGAGATCTGGAGGAGAAACAAAGCCATTGTTATACACGTAACAAACACATTTCTACTCAAGTCCATTACCCTCATTCATTTCCAGGGTCCTTCCCGTGTGGCTCATAAGGGGAAATTATAGCCAGTCAAAAACACACGGATTTCTAACCCTTTCAACCCTTCCATTTCTCACCATTCAATCTCCCCTCCACCCTTCAATGTGAAGGAATTAGCCAAACAAGGGCCTTCAGCCCTGTCAATCAATTCTAAAGCTTGCCAAAACAAGTGCCTTCAGTCCTGTCAATCATTTCTAAAGCTTGCCAAAACAATCGTCGTCTGGCTTGCCAAAACAATGTTTCACAAAAAACAATTTTTCTGAAACATTGTTTTGGCTTAAAAAATGAAACCTGCCTTTGACATTTAAGTAAATAGTAATAATTATAATAATAATAAAGAAATCACTACTACGGGTGAAAACATTCCTAGAAATCCACAACAAGCTAATTTACACCGAATTTCGTCTTTTTTTGGTGTGCATATAAATTTCGGATAACCGGACATAATTTTTACCTGGCAAGCCGCATCAAAAAATCCGAAAAAATATGAATTACAATTCGAATTAAAGTACGTGTTTTTCCTGATTAAGAATACAAATTTAAATTTTGAATATATAAAATATAAATTTTAATTTCAATACAATTTTATTAAAATATTCAGGCATATGAATACGCATTCACACACTTTTCGAATACTTTTAAATGTGTATTTGTAGTACAATCTGGCATAATTTGTAGATTAAAATAAACGCAAAATCAATACACAAAATTATAGATGGACTCCGCAACTCTGATTTGGCAAAAATGGATGCTTTTACGGACGAAATTGTTATATTAGTGCCAATTGAAAAAATCATCGTTACAATACCTTGATTTTGCAAAAAAAAAAACTTGCCCGAAGGCGGGAATTAGCAACATAATGAAGGAATTTTCGAATACCAATAAAGTATCGGAATCCAAATGTCAAATGGATCCGAATTTGAATTTCGAATGTATTTTCAATTATAAATTCCAATTAAAATATTTTTCTGACAAAAATATGGATATTAATTCCGATTAAAATGCTGAAAAATATGAATATAATTCCGATTAAAATGTTGAAAAATATGAATATATTTCCGATTAAAATAATGAAAAATATGAATATTATTCCTGTTTGAATTCCAATACCGATTCGGATGTCATTCCTAGTGACTTAGACACTTAAAATAACCGCATGGCTTCCCTGCTTTCACAATTTGTAAAAGTACCCACAAACGCTCCCATCCCCATTTTTATCCCTCAATTCAGCCACCGGAAATAACCTACACCATGACTCACAATCCGAGCCTTTACACCCCGGCATTTTTCTTGGGACGGGGACGACAATTTGGAAAAGTGGGAGTTGTTTCAGTGATTCCGGGTATTGCTCCATTCTTTGGGGGAAATGTGGCATATTATTCATGTCCGGTTACTATACATTGCTATACAACCTCGTATTTACTATAGGAGAAATCCCTATGCAAATCTGGTTAGGTACATATTGGTTCCGGGAAGGCAAGTAAACTTTACTCACGAGGCACACAATTCGTTTGTTTGGAGAAAAAAATTCGGAGTGCAGGAAATATTGACTCTGACTCTTCACACACGAATGCAAATAAAATGTAATTCCTGGCGCAGTCCGGGGATATTTTTAATGAGTCTATGGCTTTTTGTCGGGACAAACTGTGAAAGAGGCCAAATTACGGAGGATCTCCGGCCGGAATTGGATAATTCTTTGTTTTCTGGGATTTTCTACTATTATTCTGAAGAATCGGAAATGGTAGAAACATTTTCCGTGTGAAATAATACTTATCTATACATATACATATGCACATATTTTTGCGTTATACATTACATAATAAGGACAGTGCAATTGTATTCTAATGAACAAATTCTACTATATTCTCCAGTTTTACCCCTTTTAATTCTTTTTCTGCATTCTTATCGATTCAAATAAAATAAATAAACAAGACCCAAGTCTATTTTTTTTCGCGTTGGACGTGGCAAAGGAAACTATTTGCAATAACGAAGACCCTGCAAAGCTTATCCTCAAAAAGACTTTCTCCGTTGACTAAAAAAAAAATCAAATATGATCAACTCCGTCAAGCCCTAACACCATTTACTGCTAGTATTATATGTATACGTATAATAGAAAATAGAATTATTTCAAAAAGGACATAATCAGCTTTGATTCAAGGGACTGCAGGCAAATTCCACAAAATGACTCGGAACAACTGGAAAGAATGTCAGAGAAAGTTGTGTCCATGGAGAAAGTTCTGGTTTGGAGGGCTCCAAAAATCTAATTAAACACCTATAGAGAAAAAAGTCAACAAAGTGCGTATGCATACGGATGGAAGTAGCCCATGAGATTCCCCGTCATTTTGCTCCCTATTTATCGATCGTTAAAAAAAAAAAATAACACTACACAAATACGAGCTTGGAAGTAAATTAGTTGGAGGGGAAGCATCATGAAGCGTCCCATAATGCCAGCGAGAACGGTGTACATTACACGTCTTTACCACTCCGAAATAGTAAAAAAAAGAAAGGTTTCATGCGTAAGGAAAACATTTGGGTTAATATTGTGGAATAGGTCCTGGGAGAATTCCGCCGTAATAATAACACGGGAGCTATTAACAAAAGCCCGGACATGACGAGCTGGAAGGTCCCTCCCACACAATCGATATGACACATGTAAAGCCAACGGACGAAAATTCACCCAAGATTTGTCCCGTGTTAACATTTTGGAGCTTATATTTTCGGTCATATCAGAGGAATTACATATGTACATACAAATACGTTGTAGACACCCCAAAAAACATCCCAAAATAAACTTTGTCCGCGTTCTAAACTTTGTCGCGTTTAAAAGATACGTAAGGCGTAGGTCTATGTACGTCCTCCGGAGGCTCTGTACTCAGTGATTCCAGTCCAAAAAATATTATCTTTCTCCACTTGTGCAACAAAGGAAATCTGCAGAGGCAGGCTCAACCGGGTGGAAATGCGCGGGAGAGAAGCAAATGTATTTGTACTGGGGGACAGCAAATGATAGCAACGCCCTGTACAGCTTCATCCAGAGCACATGCAAAGGAAGCAGTACATAATATTTAGCATTTTTCAATTCATTAATTCTGCTGAAAATTCAGTTAATCAACTTGGAACTTTAAAATTTAAATTTGTTTTACATTTAGTACATTTTAATTCAGAATTGTGCTGAAAATTCAGTTAAACATCTTGGAACTTTAAAATTAACTTTGTTTTAAAATTCAGCACATTTTAAATCCGAATTTCGCTGAAAATTAATTTAATCATTTTGGAACTTAAAAATTTAAATTGTTTTAAAATTTAGCACATTTTAATTCAGAATTCTGCTGAAAATTGAGTTAATCATCTTGGAATTTAAAATTTAAATTTGCTTTAAATTTGGTACATTTTAATTCAGAATTGTGCTGAAAAGTCCGTTAATCATCTTAGAACTTTAAAACGTAAAATTGTTTAAAATTTAGCACATTTTCATTCAGAATTCTGCTTAAAATTCAGTTAATCATCTTGGAAATTTACAATTTAAAAAAAAATCAAAATTTAGACATTAAAAACGTAAAATTCTGTTCAAAATGTGATCCAAATTTTGCAAATAAAATGCTTATTTCGCACAAGAACGACACTATACGCTGGCTTTGAATTTTTGAAATTTTATATGCACTACTAGGAATAATTTAGCATACAATTTGCTATACAATTCTCATTGAAAATGTGTTTCATTTTCTTCTGAATAACATTTTGCGTAGACTGATTGCCTCAGCAGAAATTGACTAATTGCAAGTTGTCATTGGCCGACATGATGGAGAAGAATGGAAATAAGCTCCTATTAATAATTAATGGCTCATAAGGTTTTGCCTAGACTCGCCATACAAATCGGCATGAAACCGCATTTCGGCTTTGGTGTATCTACAGATACAAATACGGCTTGAGAGAGGAATGAAATCCTTCTTGCCGACCCGAACACATTACTTACCCCAGCCCAGGTACTCTCTCATGCTCTCATTAGATAAATGACACTCTCCCCAACACCGTGACGACGAGATGATGCCTACAAAGGGGAATGACGACGGTGAAATCTTGATCCCAACCACCCACAACTTTCTCCAAGGCAATCTGCTCCGCATGCAAAAACTAAGCTTAATGCCAGGCAAGGTTAGGCCAATGGAGAAAATCCAGGGAAATCCCGGGCATAATTCTCTCCCGATTTCATTATTTCTCTCACGGAATTATACATTGAAAATGTTAACCATTTACTCATCTTCCCCAAGCTATTTCTAGCCCTTTGTATCTGTCCTAATTGAGCGGTACACCCAGAAGGTAACGCGTCCTTGTAATTACCTGTAATTATCTACATTTCCCTGCAATTGTGTCCCCATATTTTTGATCATAAATCCATATTCTTAATTTTTTCCCCAGAAAAAGGCTCACCATTGCCATGATGTGGTCGGGCGTACGTCAAACGTCTTCTGCGAATCGCTTCCCCCGAAGTGTTGCCGTCCTCCATCAGTGATTGCTGTCCCACGGACTCGTAGGGAACCGACGGGCCGTCATTCGGATTATTTCCCGGACTCACCGGCTCCGTCACTTTGGGCACGACAATCCGACTTCCGCTCCTTTTTCCGTGACCTAAAAAATCCCATTACAATAATTATCATTAGGCATACATACCCATTTTTAAATTAATATTTACACTGTGTGTGTTGTCAATGAAAAAAAAACACCTGGGATTAATAATTAATCCAATATAAATATAAATTATCCAATCTGCCGTTTCATCCATTTCATCCTCATTTCAGGTATAATAAAATAACTTTAATTTGTACTGGCAATAAAAAAAATGGGTCAAAACGCTTCTGAAGGAACGCCCGGCTTCCGTGTGTTGATTAAGCGGGTAAATGAACTCATCAAAAATAATTGGCGGTTCATGTGTGCTGACTTTGGGAATTCCAGGAAGCGTCCCATGCAAATGTGGAGACTAAAATCGCCCTTTTAATTCCCGCTTGAATGCACCTTATTAACGGACGAATTAAATAATTTGCTCTCTCTCTCTCGCTTTCTCTCTGGCGGATGTTGGAACGACCTTCAACTGTCGTGTGCTGGAAATGTCCGGGAAAGTTGTCATGATGTGATCAGAGGCCTGGAAGATTCTCCTGACCGAATTTCCCGTCTTCCTTCACCGCTTGTTCATTGAACCCGGCTCTGGAGTTGGGAGGGGACAATCCAGAGAAAGAGAGAGAGAATCAGAGAGAAATGGAGAGAGAATTAGAGAGAAAGAGAGAGAACATAAGAGACAAATGGAGAGAAATGGAGAGAAATGGAGAGAAAGAGAGAGAATATAAGAGAGAAATGGAGAGAGATATGCCAGAGAAAGTCCCCAGCGGCATTCCATTATTCTCCCCAGTCAAAATGAAGTAATCTTGTTAAATATGTCTCCTACGCACGTCTCTTTATAATATTATACCATCTTTTACACCCCACGAACAAGTTTCATTGAGCGTCAACTTCAAAGGGAAAGTAATTTTTTTTTGGAGGCGGGGAGACACTTCATTGATTCGGGTCTTTTTTTTTGGGGGGGGGGGAAATGTTATGTGTTCTTTTTATCTCCGTCATCTTTACCATGTGGACGCCTCCAAAAGAGAAAGATAGGGAGAGAAATCAGACCGGAGTTAAGCCTGCAGTACATGTGAAATTAAAGTGAAGAAAATATTGAAGGAGAAATCTCCCGTAATACGGTATATTCTGTATGGTGCTGGGGAGAGAGAGAGAAAGAGAGAGAGAGAAAGGTGGGATAGCAGTTTGCCCCATTTCACCCCCCACTGCTGGCCCTGTCTTTCCTTTCTCCTCTAATTTGATCCTAAACATGTCAGGGCAGATAAACTACGGGCGTTTCACTCACTCCCTTGATAACGTTGACAATCACCAGTGCTTAGATTTATTTTTTTATCTTATTTCTTACACTTTTTTCTCACTTTCTCCGTGTTGTTTCACGTTTTTTTAGATTTATCTCTAGAGTTTTCTTTGTGCTCTTCTGTCTGTTTCGTATCCCATCTGTTTTTCACTCCTGACGTTTTTTCTCTTTCTCTCTCCTTCTCTCTCTCTTTCTGATCTCTCTCTTCCCCTTTCTGCTCTCTCTATTCCTCTTTCTGATTTCTCTCTCCTTCTCATTCGGATATCTCTCTTTCTCTCTCTTTCTCTCTCTTTCTCTCTCTTTCTCTCTCTTTCTCTTCCTGATCTCCATCTCTTTCTGATATCTCTCTTTCTGATTTCTCCCTTTCTGGTCTCTCTTTTCTCTTTCCAATCTCTCTCTTTCTCTTTCTGATCTCTCTCTGTCTCTGTCTGTTCGCTCTCCTTCTCTTTCTCTTCTCTCTCTCTTCCTGGTTTCTCTTTCTTATCTGTCTCTTTCTGAATTCTCTATTTCTGATCTTTCTCTCTTTCCCTCTCTGATTTTCCTCTTCCTCTTTCTGATTTCTCTCTCTTTAGCCTGTAATGTTTTTGCTTTGTCTCTCTCTTGTCATATATGTTCTTTTTTTCTCTGTCTCTCTCTTTCCCTCATTATATACACACTCTCTATCGCTAACGATATGCTTTCTCTCTCTCTTATGATATGTTTTCTCTTTTATTTTCGTTCTTCTCTCGATTTGAGACTCTACTTTCTTTTTTGTGTTCCTTATTTCACTCATTTTCTCTATTTCCTTTATCCGCTGGCATTATTTATTTCTCTATCTCGTAGTTCTCTTAATTCACTTTTTTATTATTTTTCTCTATTTGCTTCCTTCATTTGTATTTGTCTCTATTTCCATGTTTTTATTCCCCCCATCTTTCACTCCCTGGCTCTTCCGTCGTGTTTTGTCTTTCTCCTAATCCCAAGGAGTCTCTTGCAGCATCCCTCTCTTGTCCCCTCCCACATCCCTCGGACATCCTTCACTTTCCTCTCAGTGTCTCCACCCCATAAGATGCTATTCTCCCTTTCCATTTCTCTCCGTGTGTGTAGCTCGCAATTCCCCGGCCAGTGCTCCGTGTATTTGCAGTGGCTCTTGATTTTTATGGTAAAAATAAATCTTTGAAGTGGAGAAAGAAAGAGAGAGAAAGAGCGCCCATCATCAAATAAAGGGATCCTCGGAGAAAACAAAGAGAGTCATAAAGTGGGGGAGATTTGAGGGGGGAATGCGCAATAAAAAAGGAAACCGACATTTCCACAGTCATCAGAGCAGATCAACAGGTCTCTCCCTGGACGGCTCCAGGACCTGTGCTTTCCCCACGTTAGGTACATATGTATGCACACACAAGTGCTTTCACCAGAAGAGCTTCGGGGAAAGTTTGGACCAGTAATTCATGGGAGTACATATGCCCCATGAATTGTCTTTCTTTTGCAGTAAAACTCGGAATCCCCTTTTTACACACTCGCATTTCATCATAATATTCTGCTCTTGCTCGGCTTTCGTCTACACTAAACATTTTTACGTCCATTTCCTCCATCATATCTGTATACCACGTGTGACTTCCTGTCCTGGCTACCTGTTTTTGGTGCAATGGCCGAAGGATGGACGACTGTGTCAAGGGATTGTAAATCAGAAACTTTCCCTTCCGTCAAAAGAGCTTTTTTTGTGAGTAAATCCATTACCTGGCCAACAAAGATTTTTATGGTAGGTGTAAGCGAGGTAAAAAATGGGGCTTTACTCATCCTGAGGAATGGCGGGGGTGCCTAATGGAAGGATAAGATACTGGCTACATTCGCTTCCCAGTGATTTTGTCTCTTCTTGCTTATCTTGGGGCTCGTGTTGAAAAGAGCGTGAACATACCTATGATTTCCTTTCTCTCAACTACCCACACAAGTCCCGGGCTAATGTAGACTTTTATGGGAGCTGATCCCATGGAGACGAGGCTGGAGGACGTTCCGGAGGAGGGAGCAAAGGCCCAACAAATCCATCTTATTCCATTCCCGCTTCTTCCATCTCCAGTCCATTATTATTTTACTAATGTTATCACTCTCCAAAAAGCTCGGCCGGGGTTTCTTTCATTCTCTTACCTTTACTGTCTCCATGTATCTGTGTAGCTCTGATGTTTTTATATTGAAACCTTATTTCCATTGCTTGTAACAATGCAATTTTGGTCTACTATTTTCTGTTTCTTGTCTGTTTTCTCAACATTTTCTTTGTTTATTCTCTTTGCTCTTAGTTAGTCTAGAAACTTTCTTAGTGATTTTTTCTTCTGGCTCTCGTTACCTGCGTGCGTTTGTTCTTTACTTTTCTCTTTTTCTCTTTTAGTGTTATCTCTTTTTCTTGCTTTCCTTGTCTCTTTTAGAGCTTTCTCTTTTTCTTGCATCCATATTTTTGTTTGGCGCTTTCTCTTTTTCTTGCTTTCCTTGTCCCGTTTGGTTTTTTCCCCGTTTTCTTGCTTTCCTTTTCTCTGTCAGTGCTTTCTGTTTTTATTGCTCTCCTTTTCTCTTTTAGTGTTTTCTCGTTTTCTTGCTTTCCTTTTCTCTATCAGTGTTTTCTCCTTTTCTTGCTTTCCTTTTCTCTATCAGTGTTTTCTCCTTTTCTTGCTTTCCTTTTCTCTATCAGTGCTTTCTCTTTTCCTTGCTTTACTTTTCTCTTTCAGTGCTTTCTATTTTTATTGCTTTCCTTTTCTCTTTCAGTGCTTTCTCTTTTTATTGCTTTCCTTTTCTCTTTCAGTGCTTTCTCTTTTTATTGCTCTCCTTTTCTCTTTTAGCGTTTTCTCGTTTTCTTGCTTTCCTTTTCTCTGTCAGTGCTTTCTGTTTTTATTGCTCTCCTTTTCTCTTTTAGTGTTTTCTCTTTTTCTTGCTTTCCTTTTCTCTATCAGTGCTTTCTCTTTTCCTTGCTTTCCTTTTCTCTATCAGTGCTTTCTCTTTTCCTTGCTTTCCTTTTCTCTTTCAGTGCTTTCTATTTTTATTGCTTTCCTTTTCTCTTTCAGTGCTTTCTGTTTTTATTGCTTTCCTTTTCTCTTTCAGTGCTTTCTCGTTTTCGTGCTTTCCTTTTCTCTCTTAGTGCTTGCTCTTTTACTTCTTTTCCTTTTCTTTCTTGATTTTTTCTGATTTCGCTCTGTCTTGATTTTTCTACGAGCTCGCTTTCTCTCTTAATGTTTATCTGATTTCGCTTTGTCTCTTGATTTTTCTCTGATATTGCTTTCCCTCTTAAATTTTGTCTGATTTCGCTTTCTTACTTGAATTTTTATGAGTTTGCTCTTCCTCTGGATGTTTTCACCGTTTCGGGATCACTTTCTCTCGCTATTTCTCTGTCTCGAACTTTCGTTTGCACTCTCTTGCACACTCTTTGTCTTTACATTACTTTCTTTTTCTATTTCCGTTCCATTCGTGCCTTCTCCTATTCTCTATCTCGTTCTCAATTTCTCATTCTTTCTTTTTTGACTGTCATTTATGACCCAGCAATATTTATTTTCTTACAGTATTTTTTCCTTTCCTGTTCAACTCGCTTTCTCTTGCTCTCTGACAATCTCTATTTACCTCTCCGGGGAAGATATATTTGCCTTGTATGCTGTTATTGACGTCCTACTTCATACCATCAACCGAGGGAATATTAAGGGTCAATTTCGTACCAGAAAAAAATGATAGTTAAACTAAAACATGTTCACGGGATGATGGGAATAATAAATAACGGCTTACAACGGTCTATAGTCATACTTAAAAGAATGATGTGAGTAATATGTTGTTCGCTTATACGTATTAATACTGTTTTTACTATACTTGACTTGTTCTACTTTCCAGGAGAAAACTTTTTATTTGTTTAAATTCTTCACCTGGCTGAAAAAGTTGGATGAAAGGTGTGAATTTTGCGTGGTCGTAGGCAATGCTAAGCTTATGAGAGAAGTCATGCTCTCCTTTCCTCGTCCTGACCACTCCAAATAACAGAGTTTACCTTTAAAATTATTGTCATTCCCCCAGAATTTTATAATGTGAACATACAGAGAATGGGAAGTGGAAGGACGAATACCCAGAATGATTACATGCGGTATAAGTCCAAAATCAAACCCACTTACGCCCGTATGATTTATAGATACGAAAGATGGAAGTGCTGGGAGACAACAAGGCGAAAAGTAACGAGGTTGGTCAGGCAAGTAATTACTCATGTACTCCAGTGAGCCTGATGCAGAGCCCTGGAGGCACAGCATAGTTTTTGGAGCCTTGCATCGTCTGGACGGGAATGGACTCTGTTGAGTAACAATGGGCCAAAGGGAGGTGGGACGGGAAAAGATGATTAAAATACAATTGCGTAAAGGACAAGGGAGAAAACGGGGAGGAAAGAATGTCAAGAAGCATCAGAGAGGAACATCAGAGAGATAGCAAGAGCAACAAAAGCAGTATGCAGCAAGAGGAGAAAAAACAACAAAAATTGAAGAAGATAGCGGGAAATGCGAGAGAGAAAGCCAAAATCATTGAAAGAGAGGAAAGGAAAGAAAAGTGCAAGAGAAAGCAAGGAAAATTTAAAGTAAACGCAAAAAAAGTTACAGAGAGAAAGTAAGGGAAAATGTGAGCAAAAATAATTAAAAAGAGAAAGTAAGAGAAAATGTGAGCAAAAATAATTAAAGAGAGAAAGTAATGGAAAATGCGAGCAAAATAATTAAAGAGAGAAGTTAAGAGAAAATGTGAAAAAAATAATTAAAGAAAGAAAGTAAGGGGAAATATGAGCAAAAATAATTAAAGAGAGAAAGTAATGGAAAATGCGAGCAAACAAATTTGAAGAGAGAAAGTAAGGGATAATGTGAGCAAAAATCATTAAATAGAAAAAGTAAGGGAAAATATGCGAAAAAATAAACAAAAATAATTAAAGAGAGAAAGTAATGTAAAATATGCTAGAAAATAGCCAAAACTAACGGAGAAAGCGAAAGAGAAAAAGAAAGTAAAACTGAGAGAAAACATTGACAAACACACGGGAGAAGACATAAAAAAGGGAGGGAAAAACAATTGAGAATGCGGAGAAAGTCATGGAGAAATTGCTGGGAACATGATTCAATTTATTTGTGAAAAATAAAAGTGAAAGCAAACACCAGCACGTAATAGTTTACACATCTCCAGAGAAATCCGGGATGAAAAGAGTAATAACTCAACCATGAATTATCTATGACAAAGTCTGTCTGCCTTCGCCCCCACACACCATCATTTCCCACCCACGTTGACCCCTTCCCCCACCCCTTTCTTTTTACCTTCACTAGAGCATACTAGACACATGCTAGTTAATACGTGAAACAATCCTGTACATTGTCCCAATTTTTGACACCCCCAGAAGGCAGGCACGTAAGGGAAAGGGAGCCTCCTGTACCTACTTTGACGGGCCAAAACTATCAATTTACGGTTGGATTTGCCCGCAGAAAAATCTGAGGTTGTCTTTTTCTGACGTGTTTTGAAATCCTGCTTTCCCTCCGGAGAGAATTGACAAGCGTGAGTCAGATACTAATCAGCGAGACGTGAGGAGTGAACCAAAATTGCTGAGGGGTTCAAAACTCCACCGAAAAAAGTTTTCGGGGAAAAAGTGGCCGAATAATATCTGGAAGGGGGAATTTGTGACGGGCGTTTGCTGCAAGAGGAAAGGCGGTGTTTGTTCAGTAATTGAATCATAATCAAAGGATCTAATTCTAGGAATGACAGGTGTGGCAATGACTCCGGGTTAATTAAGCTTGGTTAGTCTGTTGCTGGGAGGAGAGGCTTAAAATCCCGGGGATGGGCCCACATAATGTGATGCTATGTAAATATTTATGGATGTAATCCCGCTTACGGCAAATGTGTATTGGAGGGTGGATGTGAACGCTGTTTGTGGGGGAAGAATGCCTGAGATGATCCACCTTGCATGATCTTAGCAAGGTGCTAGTCTCGTTCGTTCAATGGAATTTAATGTGTATTTGTTACATTGTGATTCTTGCAATAGCCTCCATCCTTATCCATTAATTACCATTTGTGGTAGGTGATTTAAGTGATTATTGTATTTACCATTACGTAGTATCTACGCCTTGCGGCTTTACTTTACTTGTCTTGGTTTTCACATGTTATACTTTCTCCGTTAGTTACTTAGCTGCTTTCTCGTTAATTTTCACTTCATTTTCAACCTTCCCACACTTTCTCGCCGAATTTCGTGCTTCATTTCTCTCATTGCATGTTCCGTTCCCAGTTTTTCCTACGCGATATTTTTCCGTCTCCCAAATTGCCTCCTATAATAGATTCTAGCGTCAGGTTTCTGTCTTTTATTTTGTCTCTTTTATCTCTCTGAGAGTCTTTTTCCTTCTCTCGCACTTTCTTCCACTTTCTTCTTCCGTATCTCTACTTTTACCTTTTCCTCTTTCTCAGATTCTGATACTCTGCCTATTACATTATTTGTTTTCTCTCTGTTTCTGAAAATATATTTTTTCACTTTCTAATTTCTGTCGCTTTCGCTTTCTCTTTCTGTAACTTTCTTTTGCTTTTACTATTTTTCTGTAACTTAATTTTGCTTCCTATTTTTTATAGATTTATTTCTTTTGCTTTCTCTCTTTCTCTCTTTATGTATTTATTTTTTCTTTTGCTTTCTTTCTTTATGTATTTATTTTTCTTTTGCTTTCTCTTTTTATTTCTTGCTTTTTTCTTTTGCTTTCTCTATTTATTTCTTGCTTTTTTCTTTTGCTTTCTTCCTTTATATATTTCTCGTTTCGTTTGCTTTTTTTCTGTAGATTTATTTTAGCTTTCTCTCTGTAGATTTTTTTTTTACTTTCTCTCTGTAGATTAATTTTTGGTTTTGCTTTCTATCTGTAAATTTATTTGTGCGTTTGCTTTCTATCTGTAAATTTATTTTTGCGTTTGCTTTCTATCTGTAAATTTATTTTTGCTTATGCTTTCTCTCTTTATATATGCACTTCTCTCTTCTTTTGCTTTTTCTCTATAATTTACTTTTGTTCTTTATATATTTCTCTTTTGTTCTTTATATATTTCTCTTTTGTTCTCCTTTCTCTCTATAGATTGATTTTTTCTTTATGCATTTCTTCTTTATTTTAATTTTTCTTAATATATTTATCTTTTCTATTACTTTTTCTCTATAAATTTATTCTTGTTTTTTTCTTGATATACTTCTCTTTTCTCTTACTTTCTCTCTCAATAACATTTGTTTTTCTGTTTTTAGTTTTTTGTGCTTCTACTCATCTCTTATTTCGCCATGATTTATTTAATATCTGGCGCTTCTACTACACCCTCCACTTATATTTTCTGTCTTTTCCTGGTCCTGCGTTTGCCCCAGACGTTCCCATCCATTAAGTTGTTCCAAGTATTTGCCTTATTACAATGAATCCAGCACTATCTGTCCATTTCCTCCCTTTCATCTTGACTCTCATCTTAATTCGTCCAGGAAATGTGGAGACGCCATTAGTCGTGTTTGAGCTTGATTCAAGCATTAATAATTTGAAAATACCCCAGCTAATTAACACTGCTTCAATCTCGGTATTGTTCCTCGATCATCTTCAATGAATAATGCATTGCCATGAAGTGCATGAATAATGCTTCCCTCATTATTTTTCTAGCTTACAATTAGAATAAAGCCGTCGTGGCGTCGTCCTTGTGAAATGCCATCGTTGCGCCATTCCACAGAGAGTGCACATAAGAGCATGTGTTTGGCCTGAAGATACCTTGAATTTTTAATCCTCAATAAACTTTCTCTCAGCCAGAATACATAATGCAATGCGAGGCCTAAATACTCATTCCATGTATTTGCACATGCTTTTAGTTCTTACGGGGCACATCCTGTAATCTATACATATGTATTTACGTAACTGGGATTTTACCCTGAGTTATATTGCCAAAGCCAAAATGCCG
Source organism: Disparrhopalites patrizii (assembly GCA_034698585.1). Lineage (NCBI taxonomy): Eukaryota > Metazoa > Arthropoda > Collembola > Symphypleona > Sminthuridae > Disparrhopalites > Disparrhopalites patrizii. The sequence continues at coordinate 4,486 of JAQGBT010002645.1, read as the reverse complement.
TCTTAGGCAATTGGAGAAAGGGTCAAAGTCAAAAAGGGAGAAAGTCAGTGAAATTCGCATTAGATACATTTTGGAATTGGGAAAAGTGAAAAGGCGAGGGGATGGAAAGCCCTGCCACTTTCTATTATGGATATGTGTCCTATCTACATTACTTTTATTGCAAACCACGAGTGGAAGTCGGATACTTCTCGGGGCCGATGCAAGTTTAATGGAGATTTAAAAAAGGGAGGAAGTGTATGCATTGCAATGTAATTTTCATGAAGGTTAACCCTTTCAATTTTTTCCAAGCGTGAAGGCTTATAGGAAAGGGTAGATCAGAGAGAAATAAAAAAAATCTAGACTAGGCAGAATTATTTTTCTTCCATTTACTTTCTCGGATAATAAATTGGGCAAATTACCGATGCTTTTCGGAGAATTCACCGATGTTTTTCGGAGAATTCAACGATGCTTATTGGAGAAATCACATTATGTTGGAGAATTCACCACGTATTTTTGTGTTTTTTGGAGATTTCAACAGTGCGTTTCGAAAAAATTGCATAATTTTCGAGAATTCACCGATGCTTTTCGGAAAACTTGAAATATTTTTGCGAATTCAACGATGCTTTCGGAACAATTGCATTATTTTCGAGAATTCAACGATACTTTTTAAAAAACTTACATTATTTTGAAGGCATCCCCGATTTTTTTCGAAAAAATCTATTACGTCCCCCGCCAATAACAAATGGCCCCAGAAAATTAAAATTCCCCAACATTTTGGGGTAATGCGTACAAGATAAAAACCGTGGATGAACGCTAAAAATGCCGGGCGTTCCCTTAACCCTTTCGTGCCAGAAATACAGGGAAATAATCAGAAAAAATTATACTTACCGCCCCAGCAAGAATGTCCATAGCGCCAGCAAGAACCTGGAAACAATTTAAAATTAAACGCTATAAATTTTCTTCAAATTTTTTATATAGATGCAAAAAAATAAGAAAAAATGATCACTTAAAGAATTTTGTTCAGCTTGAATAATTATTGCAATAATAATTAACCCAATAAAGTAAGAATTATATATCTTATTGAGTATATAAAGTAATTAATTTATATTCTATAATATGAAAAATTCCTACCGTGAGTTTCGCTTATCAGAACGACTGCCAAGGCGAAGAAATAAAAGAAGATTTTCGCCAGCGTGGTTGGACTCATATTGTTTTGGCTGCTACAATTTCTTCCACAAAAAAAAGGGTTGTTTCCACACTTCGTAGAACTTGCTCTGTGATTGTTTGTTTTTGCCGCCTCCCGTACTTTTCTCACTGTTTAAAAACCCCGATAGAAATGACCTTTTAGAAATACCCCCAAAATGTCTCACCTTTCCTTCGCACTAAGAATGATTTTTTAGTATTTCTTTTAGTTTTTTCTTTCAGGACTTCCTAGATGAAAGGGTTAAAAGAAGGGAAGAATTGCAAAAGATGGGAGGAGACGCGGTGAAAAGGAAATGTTACGGGGTCGCCACAACACTCAAGTATGAATGAGGAGGGAGGAGAGAGGAATTCTGTAATGTCAACGTCTGAAGACAAAGAGAGAGAGTTGAGAGAGGAAAGAGAAAGAGAGCAGATAAAAAGGAAGCGAGAGAGAGAGAAAGAGCGAGACAGAGAGAGAGAGAGAGTGGAATGACACAGGAAGATGAAATGTGGAGCTCCCGTCAAACTCCGCCGTATTAATATACGGCGGATGGGAAATAAAAGTTAAGTAGAAGCCGTACTCTACGCATTAGGACAAACCCGGGATATTTCTCTCTCTGTCTCTCTCTTTCTCTCTGTTTCTCTCTCTCTCGCTTTCTCCCTGTTGCAGAGCCAACCTACCTGGTTTACACAAGACACTGTTTTTGTTGTTGTGGTGGTGATTTGAAGCAAATAGAGAGAGAGAAATGGGGGAGATAGACGTTTTTTAACCCTTCCTTTCCACCCAGTTTCTGCCTTTCTCTCAGAGTGAAAGCACACAATGGATTTCCTGGGGATAATATATAGTCAGTGTGGGTTGTGAGGGAGAAAAAAAGGAGTACACGTGTTGTGTAGAGGAAAAGCCTCTCTCGACAACCACCATCAACCATCGGGAGTAACCACCATTGAGGGGGAGAGCATTTCCATATTACGTAGTATTACATACACAAGCACTTTCTCTCTTCATCCCTAATAGAGAAAAAAGAGGGGGCTGAATCTTCCATGGGGCAAATTGTACAAATGTTGCGGGGTCATATTCATGCACAACTTTTGCTTTTGCGTGGCCGCTTTGCGGGGGCGAAGGGCGAACGACGAAACATTTTAAGTCACTTTTTATTTTCCTTTCTCTCTCTCTCACTTCTTCCTTTGCCTTCTCCCTCTCACTTTTTATTTTGCCGTCTCTCTCATGTTTTCTCTTACGCTTTCCCGCGTTTTCTCTCTCTCACCTTTACTCCTGCTTTCTTCCTCTCACTTTTTCTTTTGCTTTCTCTCTCTCACTTTTTCCTTTGCTATCTCTCTCTCACTTTTTCCTTTGCTATCTCTCTCTCACTTTTTCCTTTGCGTTCTCTCTCCCACTTTTTCTTTTGCTTTCTCTCTCTCACTTTTAATTTTCCTTTCTCTCTCACTTTTTCTTTTGCTTTCTATCTCACTTTTTCTCTTACTTTCTTTCTCACTTTTTCTCTTACTTTTCCTCTCTCACTTGTTCCCTTACTTTTTCTTGTGTTTTCTCGCTCTCACTTTTACTTTTGCAATCTTTCTCTCTCTCACTTTTTCTTTTGCTTTCTCTTTCACTTTTTCTCCTACTTTCTTTCTCACGTTTTCTCCTACTTTTCGTCTCTCACTTGTTCTCTTACTTTTTCTTGCGTTTTCTCTCTCTCACTTGTACTCTTTCGTTCTTTCTCTCTCTCACTTTGTCTTTTGATTTTTCTCTCACGTTTTCACTTGCTTTCTCCCTCTCATGTCTAACTTTCTCTCATTTTTTCTCTTGCTTTATTCCCTCACACTTTTTCCCTTGCTTTCTCTCAGTTTCTTTCACATTTGTCTTTCTCTCACTTGTTCCCTTGCTTTCTCTCTCTCAGTTTCTTTCTCATTTGTCTTTCTCTCACTTTTTCCCTTGCTTTCTCTCTCTCAGTTTCTTTCTCATTTGTCTTTCTCTCACTTTCGTTGTCATTTGTCTCTCGCTTTGTTGTCTTGTTTTTCTCAGCGTGTGACGTCCTTCAGCTTGTCATTCTCATTTGGTCGGTTTGGATGTGAAATCAAAGGAGATTTACAAAACGGCCATGTCTTTGTACGTAGTAATTTTCTTTCCCTTTCTCTGTCCCTTTTAATGTCTTTCAGTGGAGTCGTAATTGTTTTAATCGCTATCAAATGTAAATCTACAACTGTTTTCTGTCACAATCCACGCTCTCCCGGGTACTCCAAGTCACTTCGTGTGTCTGCTAATCTTCTTGAGTCCAGCACAGACCTTTGTTCTCCCTCATGATAATACACAATCAACTCGGACTCGAATGTCATTTTGTGGGGGAGTGAGCTATCACGTGTACAAATGAAGGGGAGAAAGAGAGAATGGAAGGAGGGACTTCTACGCCTTCAATGATGCTTTCGCAAGATGTACAAAACACTTTCCGAGTTTGCTTAGTAATTAATGCCACTTCCTGCTCTGCTTTCCAGGCATGCTGCTTTCATCGAGGTTTATTTCATTTATTCTCCCGCCCACTTTTCCGATTTATTTAGCCTCATCCTTCTTGCTATGTTCACATAGCAAGCTCTATCTTTTGAAGTTTCTCTTTCTACCTTTCCCGGTTTTTACCTTTTCAATTTTATCATGTTTTATTTCTTCGTTTTCCTTTAACTTTACTTTCTCGGTTCCTCCTACAGATTCCTACTATTTCTGCGTGTCACTTTCCCCGTTTTCCCATCGGAAATAAAAATTTTATTCATATTTTTTGTCTCACCTGAAAACTCATTACTTTTGCCTTTATCCATTGCTTTCTCATTTTTGCTCCACTTGAGTCTGTTTTCTCCGTTGGTTTTTCTACATTACTTTTATGTAGTATTCTTTCCTTTTTCTTGCTTTCCCATCATAAATACGTACTACCTTCATGTGTGCTTCTATTTTTTTTATTTCTTCGACTTTTTCCTGACTTTTTGATTTTTCTATATTTTTCCTTGGTTTTTCCCTTCACTTTATTTTCCTCGCTTTTCCATTCATTTTCTTACCCTTTTTGAACTGTCTATGTTTTCTCCTGTCCTATTTTCTCCGACTACTTTCTCACCTCGTCTAAGTCTTTTAAGTTTTCTCGGTTCATTTCTTTTTAGTATAAACTTTCTCTACCTTCATTGTTCTCTTTTTAACACTCTTTTTGGAGTTTTCGGGTTCTATTATTTATTTGTTTATTCTATTATTTATTCGATTCTTTATCTATTTCTTTATTCTATTATTTATTCGATTCTTTATCTATTTCTTTATTCTATTATTTATTCGATTCTTTATCTATTTCTTTAT
>JAQGBT010002644.1:0-23010 GCA_034698585.1 Disparrhopalites patrizii | reverse complement strand
CGAAAGAAATGACAGTGAAAGTCCAAAAAATAAAGGGAAAGCCCGAAAGAAATGACAGTGAAAGTCCAAAAAATAAAGGGAAAGCCCGAAAGAAATGACAGTGAAAGTCCAAAAAATAAAAAGCCCGAAAGAAATGACAGTGAAAGTCCAAAAAATAAAGGGAAAGTCCAAAAAGTAAAGGGAAAGTCCAAAAGAAAGAAAATGAGAGCAAGAAAGGAAAAGGAAAGCTGAAAAAACCGAAAGTCAAAGCCCGAAATAAATAAAAGGGAAAGCCGGAAAGAAAAAAAAGAAAAATCCGAAAAAAGACCAAAACAAAAGAAAACAAAAGCCCGAAAAAAGAAAGTGAAAACTCGAAAGAAAAGAAAATGAAAGCTCGAAAAAAGAAAGTGAAAGTAGGAAAGCAGAGAAATGAGAGAGAAACAGGAGAATACGGGAACAGAGGCGGGAAACGTTATAAATAAGGAAATAATAAATAATGATAAATAATAATAAAAAGAGAATAAATTCAGAAATAAAGAAAGGAAATAAGGAGATTCCCAGGACAATAAAGAACAAATAAATAGGAGAGAAAAAAAGTGAGAAGAGAAAGAGAGGTCCAGAGGGAGATTGAGAGAGCGAAAGCAAGAAAGTGAAAGTGAAACTGGAGAAAATAGTGAAAACTGACCGGCAATAACATTAATATCTGGAACATTCTCGGCCGACAAATCGACAACCCTCGGACTTCTCTCAAAGGCTTCCCGGAGGGTTTGTTTCTTGGTGGCGGAGCCACACAATCGATACAAGCCAATGATATCCAAGCCCCTCCTCTCAATCTCTTCAATGCACCTTTGAACAATGAGCGGGACGTTGAGTCCGGAGTCCTCCTTCATGACCACGTTGGACACGTCACCCCCGAATAAGCACCCTCCCCGGAGCTCCCTCTTGAAGGCCTCCTGCGGAGGCGTGTGCTTGAGCTTCACATACAGCGTCCCTCGGGGCTCCACCTTGATCGCCAGCTGATGACACACGCCCGCCGAGGAGCCCATCCCCGTCGCCTCCGTGAGGACTTGCAGGAGATTCACGGAGCCCTTGTAACACAGTCGATGTCGGAGTTGAGGGTCCCAGGAGTAAATGAGGAAGTCCAGCTCTTTGTTCCCCACCAGGTCCAGCTCGAAGACCTCGTCCCAGTCGAAATTCTGATCCCCCGTACAGACCACAGTTCGGGCCTTGTGCACACGGTCACACTCCAGAACACAGTAGAGGTCTCGGGTGCGCACGGAGGAGTCCGTGCTCCGAACTGTGCTCCGAAGAGCTCTCCCGGCCAGCAGATGGACTCGCAGGATCCCCGAGTGTCCGTGTGGACCGCCGCCCACACCGTTCGTGGCCGCTCCCACGTCACTTGCGACGGAGGATGGCCGCTCGATCTTGTACCTGAACCAATTATTCCAACATTAAACATACAACTCCAATATCTTTTCAAATATTTCTTCCCGGGTTAACAGTCGGGTAAATCCCAGTCAGCCACAAGAGTTTGGGTTGGCAACGATTCGATTCTGAATCGGATGTTTTGATTCAATTCGATTCATTTACTTAAAAATTTGATTCGATTCGATTCGATTCAAGTACTTGAAAATTTGATTCGATTCGATTCGATTCAATTACTTGAAAATATAATTCGATTCGATTCAATTACTTGAAAATTTGATTCGATTCGATTCGATTCAATTACTTGAAAAATTAATTCGATTCGATTCGATTCGATTCAATTACTTGAAAATTTGAATCGATTCGATTCGATTCAATTACTTGAAAATTTGATTCGATTCGATTCGATTCAATTACTTGAAAAATTAATTCGATTCAATTCGATTCAATTCCATTACTTGAAATTTTAATTCGATTCGATTCAATTCAATTACTTCAAAATTTGATTTGATTCGATTCGATTCAATTCAATTCAATTACTTGAAAATTTGATTTGATTCGATTCGATTCAATTCAATTCAATTACTTGAAAATTTAATTTGATTCGATTCAATTACTTGAAATTTTGTTTTGCTTCGAATCCGTGAATCGAATCAAATAATGCCATTCAAGATGTAAATCGGATCATAAAATTTAACTGAAAGATGCTATTGCACCATTATTTAATACAACTTTTTTGGATATTCTTCCAAAGCTGAGCAATAACAATCAAAATATTGGAGCAAATTTAAATCAACGGTAAATATTATATCACGGTTACTTGCAATTTGAAGTGACAAAGTATTAGGCTCGATTATATGCTTAAAATTTGCCATAAGTGAAGAAATGTGTCACAATAATATACATTTTGGATCCTTTGAATCATGATTCGATTCAATCCCTTGCTTGAATCGAACCAAATCCCATCATTTGCACTATGAATCGGATCAAATTACGAATTTCCATCCCATCCGGGTTTTGAAACGAATCGAACTAAAATTGTTGGATTAAATCGGATCGTTGCCACCTCTACACAGGAAATAATAAATTATTATGCTACAGGGTCTTTTATGCACTAATGATAACCCAAGAAAATGATTTCGTACCTTAAGAACTCCGAGGGGTTGATGGTGAGGAGCTTCAGCCCGCGGGAATCCACCCCCACGCTGGAGCCGGTGGAGCTGCCGGGGGTTGAGCTGACTGGGTGGTGGGGGATGTGATGAGGAGCTGTCGTCCGGGTGAGAATGCTCGGGGGTGCCCCCGAGAGGGAGGAAACGGACGTAATGGCATGCGAGGTGAGAGAGAGCCTTTGGGCGATCTTGTCCGCCTTCTCCTCCAACTCCTCCTTGAGGGTGTCCCGGTCCCGGGAGAGAATGTCCCGGGTGATAAGACTGCGGGAGAGGAGTTCCTTCCGGAGGATCGAGTCCGAGGTGTCCTTGTCGGCCACAGAGATCCTTTGGAGCAAGGACGAGGTGGGGGTGGTCCTCCCTCCGGTGGGGTCAATGGTAATCCCGGTGGAGGTGGAGGACACCACTCCGGCCGTGGCGGAGGACGTGAAGGAGGAGATGATGTCCCGGGAGCGAGATGGAGTGATTCCGAGCCGTCGGAGAGCATCCGAGGAGGGCGTCACGGGCCCGTCCTTCCCCGCCAACTCCCGCACCGGTGATTGTCCTATGCCCAGGGAGGCCAAGGTCGCGGAGGCGCTGGAGGGCGACCTGCCCGCTAACGCCCGGGCCAACGTTGAATCTCCTCCAGTCAAACCCGTTTGCATCAGATGTGAGCGGTAGGAATAATAAGGCTGTTCCTATGCAAATAATCCCGCAGTTATTGAGTGCCTTTCATCATCTTCCCGATAATCCTCCAAGATAATCTCGGGATAATCCTCCAGTATAGTCTCAGGATAATCATCCAGTATAGTCTCAGGATAATCATCCAGTATAATCTTAGGATAATCATCCAGTATAATCTTAGGAAAATCATCCTGGATAATCTCGGAATAATCCGCCGGAATAATATCAGGATAATCCTCCAAAGTAATAATAATATCCCAGATCATTGCCCGAATAATCCTCGAAGATAATCTCCCAGATAATCTCTCAAATAATCTTCGAAGATGATCTCTCAAGTAATCCTCGAACATAATCCTCGACGATAATCTCTCAATTCTTGAAGATAGTTTTTCAAAAATAATCCTCGAAGATAATCTTTCAAAAATAATCCTCGAGGATAATCTTTCAAATAATTCTCGAAGATAATCTTTCAAAAATAATCATAGAAGATAATCTTTCAAATAATCCTCGAAGATAATCTTTCAAATAATTTCCGAAGATAATCTTTCAAATAATTTCCGAATATAATGTCTCAAATAACCCTCGAAGATAATCTCCCAGCAAATCTTTAAGCTTCTCCTCCAAGATATGTGTAGGAGAATCCTCCGAGATAACCTTCAGCTAAAACCATCGAGATATTACATATCCTGGATTATTCTCAGAGATGATCTCCTGGATAATCCTACGATATAATCTTCTGGATAATCGTTCCAGATAATTTTCTGGATAATCCTTCGAGATAATCTCCTGGACAATCCTCCCAAACAATACCTCGGACTAATCCGGATAATCTTGTATAGTTAAGTTAATTTAATAATTTAATTATACTAAACAACATTTACAATTGACAATATCAAATCAGATGTCAAAAAAACCTGCTTGATCTATACATATTTTGGGCTTATTTTAATTTTTATGGGGGAAAAAAATCTTTGTCATTAATGATTTTTTTCTGCTGATTGAGGTTGTTTTTTGTTTATAAATTGGCAATATCATAAAGTAACCTGGGTTTTCAGTCGTGCTTCCCACAGAGCTAAATTAGACTGATTGTCTCGACCAGTAGAAGTAGTGGAAGTAAAGGTAGGCGTGCTCTCATTCAGGATTTTCGCATATCTCTCTGTCCTCTGTTAGAATAGAAGCAGGGGGTCAAAGGTCAAGTGCCAGAAGCCATATTATGGAAGTGCCAGATATTTAAAAGAGTCAATTTGATTTGTATTTTTACATTTTATATAAGATATTAGTTCAAAAAAGGCAAGGATTCACACATTTTCAAGGGAAATTAAACATCAGGCAATATCGCAACAGAGAAAAATGGAAGATATTTTCGTATTTTTAAAATCTTGGCAGGGTTATAAAATGCTTTAACAAATTAGTTACACATATAATTCTAAAAATTAAAACGTAGTTTTCAAACAATTCATTTACTTGGTACTCTATCATGCCATTCCATGCTCATGCTTGCTTTGCCAATACATTTTAGTTTCCAAAATAAAAAAAAGGGTTGAGCATGCGACAATTGTGAAAGTCAAATTTTCGCATTTGTAATCAGGCATTTACGTTGCAGAGAAATCACTCAAGAAATTCGTTGGGGAGAAAATTAAATTGAATTTCTCCGTTTCATGCTCTTTTTTCGGATTCTACAAGCCGTTACAGCTAACACTAAGCCCTAATTGTAAGATTGTTCATTCCTGATCAAGCAGATATTTGGTCTCCAAATGATTTCGAAAGGTTACTTTAACGTGCAAATCAATGTGTGAAAAAATGGACAAAAATTTCTATGTACTATAATGCAGAAAGACGCATGTATACATACATACATACATACATACATACATACATAAATACATACATACATACGTACGTACATACATACATACATACATATGTACAAATTGCATGTATTCATGTACATAAAAACTGCAACAAAAGTGCATAAAAAACAGCAAATGTGTGCATACAAAAGCAGGAAAAATGTACATACAAAAATAGCAAAAATGTACATATAAATACAGCAAAAACGTACATACAAATACTGCAAAAAATGTACATCGTAATTCGCCATGCAAAAAGTTTTGTAAGGGCAACAGCCATGCAAGCTTTTCCTTGGGGCCAAGTGCTATTTTTAGAGAAGAGGATCATCTGGGGGATATTTCAATGCACTAATTAATTGGAAATCCCAGGGAAGGCTCTAACATTGACATTGTTCGCTAATTCTAAATTAATTGGACTGCCATGATACATTACCATGACCCATTACAATCAGTCCAGATACAATGTACACATTTAACACACAAATAGGCGGAGTGCACGATAAAGTGGGACGAACACGAACACAACTACGAACATTGACAGAAAGGGAAAGTACGGCGGTGAAAGTGCGGGTGTACTTCCTACATTGTTTTTTTTTAGCTTCAACAATCATCCAGTGATAAAAAAAAGTGTTCTTGATACACAATTAGAAAGTTTGAGAAATAAATCGGAAATCATTCAACTACGACCGTGAAGACGGTAAAAAGTATGTTTTTTTTACATGATTTTTTGTTTGTTTGAGAAATAAAAGGTATAGGTGAAAGTTAGAGTGGGAACTAGAGAGAAAGTGCGATAAAGAAAGTGATCTCACGTTTCGTGCTCTGTCTAGGAGACTCAGATTCTCTGCACTGAAAGTGAATTTGGCAGCTCTCTGAGTTTGTATCAAATCCAAATCTCGATTGGTTTTCAGTCTCTCGTAAATTGCACTAGTTGAAGGAGCCCTCGTCATCCAGGCCCGATATTCTGCGGAGGTGAAATTACCCGGAGATGACGGCATTCTCCCTGCAGGAAAACAAAGAGCTCAAAAGGTCACATTCATAATCTTTCCACATAAACATTTCCCATAAACATTTCCCAAAAATGGCCACAATTTCTCAAACAAAAACGACGATCCAAGCTGTGAAAAATAAATGTTCGCGGACAATTCCTGACCCCTAAAAATAAAAGCTTCTCCAATAATGCCTGGGAATAATTTGAATATGTTATACATAATGAAAGGGTTGAATCATCTACTTTAGTTTTTTTGATGCCAGTAAAGGAATTTATAGGGCTCATTCCCAATCTATAATAATGTTGTGTGGGAGGAGAAGAAAAGGGAGGGAAGGAGAGCTGGAGGAGTCCTATAAATGGGGAAAAGGGGAGACTTGATGAAAGTTAATCTATGGCGAAGATAAACTGCGTCTTGTAAGCATCGTGGGGAGAGGGCCGGAATACAGATGTTCAACTTACACCCGCACAAGGGGCTTAAAAAATGCTGGGGAAAGATAAAATACATTGCCATGGCAGGACTCTCCCCATTACAAATGTCCGGACTGCCACGCTCTTTAATGTCTCTACTGGTGCATGTCCAAACTACAGGGTGGCGACCTCCACGTTAACGGAAGGTGCAAGTTGGCCGACAGGTCATTTTTGTGTTGTCTCAAGATGCTCAACATTTGCTTGGCAACATTTGAACTGGGAAGCATGAATTGTATACGGAATGTTTACGGAAATTCAATATGTAGTTGGCTGTTTAAGTTAGTGGAGAGACTCAAGTCAGCGGATAGCAAGTTCACAGTACTTCAATTTGTCATGGAAGTGTCATTGGGGTATTGCTTTAGCCAAAATTAAAATCTAGAAAAACACTTATCCGCTGTCATTATGGCTTGAATTGTCTGCTGTTTTATGGATTGGCTGATCAATTATTGGCTGTTAGCTGACTTCTTGTCTCTGGCCTAGCCTTTTGTTGGGCAAAGATAATTATGATAGACACATTATTGCCACTTTAAGGCAACAGAAGGCTACTATAGACCAACTTCCACCTTCGTCCTTATTTTTAATGGGATAAATACGTAACATTTTGGAAGAAGTACTAACTAAAACATTTAAAAATAGGACTTATTATTATGTTTCGGCTGAAATGCAAGAAATAATTTTTTTAGGTGCTCCAAATTTAATTTCGGATCCAAAAAAACGATTTTAGTTCTGATTCTAAAAAGATTTCTGTTCTCAAAAAAATTTCTGTTCTGAAAGGATTTCTTCTATTTAAGTTTCAAAATGTGGTAAATATCTTTTCAAAAATGTGATAAATTTCCTATTCAAAAATGTGATAAATTTCCTATTCAAAAATGTGATAAATTTTCCATTCAAAGATGTGATAAATTTCCCATGCAAAGATGTGATAAATTTGAAATTGAAGCTTCTGGGAAATTTTTTCCAGGACGCAAATTCAGAATTGAGTAAAGTTCGCCAATGTTTTGTTTGGATAAAAGTACAAAAAAACTTGGGTGCCCCTAATGTTTAGGGCTCACCCTGTACGCTAAACAAGATTCGCCCATTTAAATGGAACTCTTCTATGGTTGGTGGTGGCAATGATAATGGGCTGTAAGAGGGAAGGGGAAGAGAGAGGAAAGGGAGAAAAGTGTACCGGAGAAAGCAAAAGGCATGTCATGGAAAATTCCCCAGTGTTTTCATCCTAAAAAGCTCTAAAAAAGTCTTGAAAAGTCCATAAAAGGATAAAAGACAATTTGTATGCATTATGTGTTCCTTGTGGTCGAATTCACATAAAGGGCCATTTTTTTGGGGGGGGGAAACACCAAAATATGTATGCAATAGACGATCTAAACTTCCCATTCTCCCTTCTCTCACCCACTCAAAAACTTCACTTCAATGTACACCAACAAAAAAATTCACATGTTTTTCTTTTTTTTCTCTCTCTCCCAAAAAAAAAACTTTTTCTGGCTCTCTTGCCAGTTTTTTTCTTGGTTTAGAACTACTTCATTGTGGAATGTTTACCGTTATTTTTTTAAGTGCCTGAAAACAACTTGGAGTCATTCCTCCAGGTCAGATCTACCTCAGGGAGAGTTTCTGAAGGGGAAAATTTGTTTAAGCACTCACAACTTATACTATTAGACCCGAAATAGTTTCCACAGTTTTCAAAGGGTGCTTTCACCCAGCTTTCCCCCCTTTTTTTTGTGTATCTAAAATACGCTCGTTTACTCAGTTATTACTATAAAAAAACATGAGACATGAGATTGGATTTTTTTTTGGCGCCAAAATATGGGAAATGTTTTATATGGGACAAATGGCGTATGGGAAGAATGTGCAGAAATGGATGAAGTTGTGAAGAAATATTAAGAGAGGAAAAAAGGTTGAAATGAAGGGGGGAAATAAAATTTGAACCTCGTTCCCGCCGAGGCGTGGGCATCTCCGGTGCGGACGCAGCACCATCACTCTCATCCTCGCTGTGGATGCCGGCAGACATGAGAAGGGCCCGTCGGCCGGCCAAGCTTGAAGCCAAGTCCGGAATTCCTCTCTTGTCAAAACGAACATTTTGTTTCCGCCCTCCACGACCCCGGACGAAATCTCGAGGAAGGGAATTACTCCGGCCGTTCGTCAAGCCCAAGGATCTCCGAGTGGAGGCGGGGAGGGAAAGGCCGGCGGATCGCATGGAGGTCGGCGTGTAGGACATGGCCTCCGAGTCCGACGCGTAGTCCAACACCGGCTTCCTCCGAGAGGGCATCCCCGTCAGACGGGAACTCAGACCTGCAGGAACAAATTACCAGGAGGAAAAAAGAGAAAAAATATATATTATCAATCCTTTTCATTCTCTATAGTTCTTATGCCTTAGATTTTCTACGTATGTATATGTATATATGGACTTTCTCTCTATATATTATTACATAAAAAATTTGTCCTCGTATTTTCTCTCATCACACTTTATCCTCTGGGCTATTTTCTCTTGCCAGCCACTCTCATTTTTCTCATTTCTCTCAGTCATTCTTATTTTTACTTTATCTTGCAATGGCTCAATCCTTCATTGCTGCCTCCCTGAATTTTCTCTCGCGTCTTCCCTTTCATCATCCGAATTATCTCTTCCTCCACTTGTACGTATTTCACTTCATTTTTTCTCCTTTCCACTTATTTGTTTATCTTTTTTAGTCATTTGTTTTACCTTTTTCAGTCATTTGTTTTACCTTTTTCAGTCATTTGTTTTACCTTTTTCAGTCATTTGTTTTACCTTTTTCAGTCATTTTTTTAATCTTTTTCAGTCATTTTTTTAATCTTTTTCAGTAATTTTTTTTAAATCTATTTCAGTCATTTTTTAAAGTCTTTTTCAGTCATTTCTTTAAATCTCTATCAGTCATTTTTTTTTATCTTTTTCAGTTATTTTTTTTAATCTTTTTCAGTTATTTTTTTGTATCCTTTTCGCTCAATTTTGTTGTCTTTTTCAGTCATTTTTTTATCTTTCTCGTTCAATTTTGTTTTCTTTTTCAGTCTTTTTTTTTAAATCTCTTTCGCTCAATTTTGTTTTCTTTTTCAGTCATTTTTTCTCGTTTTTGTTCAATTTTGTTTTCTCTTTTTCGTCCAATTTTGTTTTCTGTTTCAGTCATTTATTTTTTTCGCTCAATTTTGTTTTCGTTTTCCGTCATTGTGTTTCTATGTTCGCCCAGTTTTGTTTTATCTTTTTCGCTGAATTTGGTTTTCTCTTATTCGCTGAATTTTGTGTTCTCTTTTTCGCTGAATTTGGTTTTCGTTTTCAGTGATTTTGTTTCTCTTTTTCAATCATTTTCTCGTCTCCGTATTTCACATATTTTGACGCCGTTCATGCGATTTATTTATCGCTTGTTAAATCAAATGGTCATTTTGAGGTTTAGGAGAGATTGCATAACTGTCATATCCGTTACGCACTTTTTCTCTTTAATTCTCGCGATTATCTCACGTTCACTTGCCGTCTCATTTGTTCCCTTTTGGCCTCAGCTCGTTTCTCTCAAAGTGCAAAAAGGCGTGGATTGGATGCATTGAAAAAACTCCGAAATTTGATCATCCGTTACACTATTATCATTTTGGCACAATAGCCCTTTACTCACTCCAAATATGATGATCGATGAAGGAGAATCTCCTTCCTCGCACATATCAACAGTTCCACAAGCTTTCCCCGTCTCATTTCTCTCTCTTCTCCCCTTTTTTCTGGGTAAGCCTTCTTCTTCAATTTCGCAATATTATCAAAGATTATGTGCTCCCACAAGAGCAGGAAAAAAACGTCTAACAAATTTATCCTCATCTTTCTTCCAGTTGATTTTCTCCTCCCCGTACAATTCCCTATTTATCACCCGGTCTCAGCCTCCCCATTACGAGGATCCCAAAAGCCACAAATGGGAATTTGCTTATGCATAAAATTTCCCTTTGCCATCAACCTCATTCGGGTCAAAAAATGCCACTTCTGGAAGCTCGCTACCGCAATGAGATATATACAAAAGCATGGGAGAGAGAGATTCATCAAGAGTAAAAAAAAAAAAAATAAATAAAATAAAACGGGACGTAACCCAAATATTATGACATTAGCCACACGGCTGGAAAAATCACTGGAGGGCATCCATGTGCAAATAATGTAATTCCCAATGCCTCCGACCGCCCTGAAAAACCCTCATTTTCTACCGTCGGTCGGCGGGAAATTTTTTTAAAAAAATACGAGAGAGCAAAATTGGATCTTTCCTCGTAGATTCGCTCGCCTTTCACTTTGTGTCCCTTCTGATCATGTAATTGTGTGCTGCGGTCCTATCTATATCTATAGAGGCAAACCGGCCTAAGTCCTCTGAAAAAAACTGTACTGTAACGCTCACAATCAGACATTTCGTTTCCTGATGAAAGTTCTCTGTTTTATCCAGGATCCTCGAAAAAAGGATTTTGGAGCTCTCCTCCCGCAAACCACTTCAAATTTTCCCGGGAAAGAGCGTTGATGCGCTAATGCATCACATATTCCCATGAATAGAATTGGAGTAGTGGTAATGGGAATAATCCAGCCGGTTCACGGAGGAATAAATGCATTTTCTGGGGGGAATGAGAATGTTCGGGGCTGTGATTTTTTAAACGGAATTTTCCTTGTAATAATATGTGGAAAATAATGGGGGGAGGAGGGGAAGCATAAAGGGAAACTTTGGAGTATCTTCCCTAATGTCCTCTCACAAGGAAGAGGCAATTGGTAGCAAATGAGAGGCTCTGCCCTCCTTTGTGACTAACAAGCTTATGATGGGGAATCTTCTGTGTATATAAAATATAAGCACATATAATGTAGTGCTAAAATGAAGGGAAAATACATGGCTTTGAGCCCTTACTTTGGAAGTATTTTTTTTTTGAAGAAAAGATTTACTTTTCAAAGTAGTTGCTGTGCTGATTTTCTTTTTCAAGCATTTTCTTGCCTTTCTTCGATTTTTTTTCTTTAGACTTTCTCTTGTCTCAGTCTCTCAGCTTTTACCTTTTCTGTGTCTGTCGACTTCTCCTTTTCTTATTTCTGGCGAATTTGTTTTTCATTATTTCTGTCGACTTCTCTCTTTCTTATTTCTGGCGAATTTTTTTTTCATTATTTCTGTCGACTTCTCTTTTTCTTATTTCTGTCTACTTCTCTTTTCTATTTCTGTCGACTTCTCTCTTCAATTTCTGTCGACTTCTCTCTTTTCTATTTCTGCCGATTTCTCTCGACCTCTCTCTTTCCCATTTCTGCCGATTTCTCTCGACCTCTCTCTTTCCCATTTCTTTCAACTTCTCTCGTCTTCTCTCTTTCCCAATTCTCTCGGCTTCTCTCTTTCCAATTTCTCTCAACTTCTCTCTTTCCAAATTCTCTCGTCTTCTCTCTTTCCAATTTCTCTCAACTTTTTTATTTTATATTTCTTTCGACTTTTTTATTTTATATTTCTCTCGACTTTTTTATTTTATATTTCTCGACTTTTCTCTTTTCGATTTCTCTTGATGTCACTCTTTCCCATTTCTCTCGAATTCTGTCTCTACTCTTTCTGTCGACTTCACTCTTTTCCATTTCTGTCGATTTCCCTCTTTCCCATTTCTCTTGACTTCTCTCTTTCCCATTTCGCCCGAATTTTTTCTTTTATGTTTCTCTCGACTTCTCGCTTTCCCATTTCTCTCGACTTCTGTCTCTACTCTTTCTGTCGACTTCTCTCTTTTCTATTTTTGTCGATTTCTCTCTTTTCCATTTCTCTCGACTTCTCTCTTTCCCATTTGCTCGACTGTTTTTGTATATATTTCTCTAGACTTCTTTTTTTTCTATTTTTCTCCACTTCTCTCGTTCCCAATTTTCTAAACTTCCCTCTTTCTCATTTCTGTCGACTTTTTTCTTTTCTATTTCTCTCTACTTTTCCCTGTTCTTTTTTACTTGTTCGGATGTTCGTCATTGACATCACCGCTACGTGTGTTTTTATTACAATCCACGGACTGTGAATTCCCTTCTAAAAGTGTAAGACGGGAGGAGATTGTGCATTACAAGTGTCTTAAATACCCTTTGAATCTCTTGTGGGCGTGGGGAGCCACATGAATACGTAACATTCCCCACTTTTCCTTCTGTCTTTCCTTTTTTTCAGAATGGATAAAGTAAAAGATGTTCGAGTTTAGTCTCGGAAAAAGTTTTCACTTGGAATCCCGAGTGAATTGAAAGAAACCATTTCTTCATCAGACAGTGAAAATAGAAAACTTACAAGTTTCCTCCTCTTTTCCCCCCTCAAACCTGCCCAAGTCCATTTTTTTTGGGCATTTCCCCTTAAAGTTCTTGGTTCAATTCAGACACATGTAATAGCTTGTAATAGTCCTGGCCAAGTCTTCCCCGGTTTCCCTCCCTCCTATTAAACGGTGAAAGTTGAGGAATTATTTTTTTTTCTAGGATTTTTCTCTCTTCCATACGAACGTGAAATCTTTCCAAAGTGCGTGCTTTCTTCGGAACAATTTTTTCCGGAGGATTTTTTCTACCTTTTGTGTTAACGACAATGCCTGCATTTGGACGGAGAAAGGTAATTCCCATGAAAATGTTTGGACCCTTTTCATGGAAGATTTTACCCAAAAAATATTTTTGGTGGAGCCAAAGATTTTTTTTTTGTGGAAAATCTCTTTGACTGAGATGTCGTGCTCCTCAGGAATTAGTCATGGAAGAGAATAAATGTGTTTTTATTCTCTCTGCTTTCTCCTTTTGGAATGTATCGGATTTTTTTGGGGTATTTTATAGCCTCCAGGAATGATTTCTTTGGGCCTTGTTAGTGAAGGATGGATGGCAGATAAGAGACGGAGAGAGAGAAAGAAGAGTGAGTGATCGAGATGGGGAGAGAGATTGAAGGGATAAAGAGAAAGCGAGAGAAAGCGAGAGAAAGAGAAAAAGAGAAGGAATAAAATTTGGTATAAAGTTTCCCTTTAATTTCAATCGATACTTCGATCTTTCTCTTTCCCCGGCCATTCCCAACACTTTGCACGTTTCTTCCAAAAAGCACTTCAAGTGTGGACTTTCTCCGTTAATGCCTTCTCTTCGTGGTGGAAGGAGCAGCACCTTTTTTTTTATGTATAAGGCCATAGACAGAAACTCAAACCAGCATAAGCCCATAGGAAATGGCAGAAGCTCAAAAACAAACACAATTTCAAAATTGTCGCATTCTTTCCCTCGAAAAATTCTACAGGATTCTAGGCCACCATTTGAAGGCTGAAGAAGAGGGACATTTCAAATTGGAGAGGTAGAAATCAGTTTTAAGAAGAAATGAACGTAGACCGGTTTGTGTCTACGCATTGGAAAGAGGTGAAAGGCTCTGAAGGTTACACTCCAGCCTGGAGACGCGGATCTCCAGAAGAAGGCCTAATTGTATGACAGTCCGCATTAAAGTTACAAGAAATACCTTGTCCCTCCGAAAGGACGAGATGCGATCATTTTTTTTGCCTTCATCTTATGCAAACATCAACGGGAGAAAGTATATTTCTCTTCCCATTTTTTTCTTCTCGTTTTTAGGGGGAATTCCTTATCACTTTTGCTTTGCTTTTCATCCTTTTTGGTTCACTTTTTATACTTGGAGGATGCTCAGGAATTAATGCGGTGGCGGGGTGATGGAACCTTTTTTTACATAATTAGTTAGTGGAAGCCGACACCCGCGAGTAATCACTGGATTTTTTTCTTCTTCTTACGCTTTCTCCTTCACCACCGATTACACTTCTGTCTATCAACAATGACGTACTTAATTCTGCTGAGTTCTCTTTAAATGGCAGCTCGAGCAGGGGAGTCAGCTGGATCTTTTACTTTCCCTAATTCCTACGTCGACTCAATATCCTGGCTTTCTCTTACCTTAATTTTTTCTGTATACAGAAAAAAAAATATAAAAAAAATAAAAATAAATAAATAAATAAGAAAAAAAAAGAAAAAAAAAGTTAACTGCAAAGACGGAAAGTTTCTCGTTGATTTTTCTGTTTCTGGCTCGAATTTTTTCAGATTTTATGGCACTTTCCGTCTTTGCAGTTAACTTGGTTTTATTTTTTTCGTATTTGTTAGTTGATAATAATTTTGCTGTTTTCCGTGGACTGTCAGACGACGTTTTGCAAATTTCTCAATCTGGCTTCGTCGTACGTGATTTTCGCTTTATCTTTTAATTTTCTCCTGTTTTACTTAATATTTTTTCCTTTTCTTACTTCCGCTTGGTTGCTTTCTGTTTTTTTACATCATTATTGTTTTGATTTTCTTGGCTTTGGTATTTTCTTCTATTTTTGTCTTGCTTTCTCTTTAGTTTTTGTTGCTTTCTTTGCAGTTTTTGTGCTTGCTGCTTTCTCTTTAGTTTTGGCTTGTGCTGGTTTCTCTTAAATTTTTGCTTTGTTTACTTTCTCTCTAATATTTACATTTGTTGCTTTCTCTTTAGTTTTTGTTTTTGTTGCTTTCTCACTAGTTTTTGTGTTTGCTGCTTTTTCTCTCGTTTTTGCTTCTGCTGCTTTCTCTCTACTTTTTGCTTTTGCTGTTTTCTCTTTAGTTTCTGCTTTTGTTGCTTTCTCTATAGTTTTTGCTACTGTTGATTTCTCGTTAGATTTTGGTATACTTGCTTTCTCTCTAGGTTTTGCTTTTGGTGTTTGCTCTCTACAGTTGCTGCTTTTACTTGTGGTCTTATATAGTGCAGAGTATTAATTTTTGATTTTGTGTCGATTTATCCACGTATGTACATAATATCCCACGGCATCCCACTTTCTCCCATTTTTTAAATATTTCCATTTCTTTTTCAAAGTTCATCCAGTTTTTTCTATTTGTTTATCATTTCTTCAGATGTTTATTGTATAATGATTCCCCCAAAATGTTCACGATCTGCTTTCCCCACATTTTCTTTCGTGCGTATTCGATGCTTTGCTTAAGCTCTATACTTAAAAGGAAATGAAGGAGAACATGTTCGTCCCTGTTTGTAAAGGCTAATATCGGAGGAGCCTATGTAATCAAGCCTAATTTCCCAGCCTGTGTTTGTACATGCCGGTCCTCTCCTCTCCGGTTGTTCATCTTCTTTGAACAGTTCAATTTTTTGTGTACACAAGGCTAAACGCGATTAGCCTTTGGCTTCTTTTTTTATCAGTGAACACAAGACTTGGGAGTTGAGCCTTTGGGGGGTTTACAAGAGTAATTATCATCATTATTTCCTCTGCTTCTCCTTCCACAAGGCTTACTGGAGACTCCAGGAGATCCAGTCTTGTTGGATGTCTTGGGCAAATTTCTCCCAAAATCTAATTATTTTACAACTGTTTACGCTCCTTCGACATTTCTCGTACAACATCCAGCTCATTCCTTGAGGCCTTGAGTGATTGCTTGTGATCAATTAAAAGACACAATTTCCTTCCTACGAATTTCCCCCAAAAAATTCCCTTGGACCTCCGAATTTACTCCATTGAATCGAGCCTTGAAAAATATATTGGATCATGCTAATCCCCGCCATTTATTCCGAGGCAAAAATAAATATTGTCCGATACATTTCCAGCTCTTCTCATCCATCTCACAGAAGAATGTTTAGACGGCGGTCATATTTGAATTATTCAGTAAGCCACACAATACATTCTTATGTAGGAATGAAATCAATGGAATATTTTAGAAGAACTGCCAGCAAATCTGTTTCTCCTGAGACAGATCACAACAAAGGAGCAGTTGGTGCTTGCAAGAACAATGGATTTCTTGGCTTGCTCTGCAAAAGGAGATACTGGAAGGAGCATAAAACGTTTCTCCTTGAAAAAACTTTCTCCGGCTTTGGGCCTTTTGCCAATTGCCGTAATCACGGGAAAGAGAAAGAATGAGGAGAAAGCGAGAGAAATTAAAAAAAGGAAAAGTTAAATAAGAAAAATCCATTTTTATTTATTCCCCTATTTTTCCCACATTCGCCCACATTTTTGTAAAAATGTGTTAATATTTCTGGAAATTTCAAGTTATATATTTTTACATTGACATTGGAGAAAGCAGAGTAATACGCTTTTATAGGTATATAAAACGTATTTGAATGCAAAGGGAATTTAATCCCATTAGACAAATCCTGTGACAGACGTAATCCTTTGATTTCTCCTTGCTCCCGCCCTTCTCCATTGCTGTATGATGAAGGGACAAAGGAATTTATTAATACCATTATTATTGTTACGACTCCAAGTAGTTATTCTGCCGACAAAGGCCGACGCAAATAAGAGCATAAAGGACACAATGCCCGGGCCGGAGAGAAAGGAAGCCCCGGATTTCTTGGAACGAATGCAATAGGAGGAATTCTCGGCGCTCTTCCCATTAAAACTGAACATCGCAGAAAAATGTACACTTTCTCCCAAGGAGCTTTTCTTCCCAATGTGCAACTATGGATAAAAGGGAAAAAACAGAAGTAAATGCAAGGACTACAGATATCCACGGTAAGGAGATGGGGAGAAAAGGAGAATGTCAAGAGGTCCCAATTAATGAAGGCGGGTAAGATACTGGCGGGATAATATGAAGTGGAGAAAGCAAGTGGAGGTAAAAACATGAGTGATGAGATCATGAAATACAAGAGGGAAAGTTCCACATGTCAGCTAAATATAGCGAGGACAAGATGCAGCAAGCAAAAGACTGGATGGGAGAAAGTTAAAAAATGAAAACTTAAAAGACGGTAGCAATTACGGGAAAGTAAGAGGCATTTATTTGGAACAAGAATGACAGACTTCAGAAGGCAGTTCAAGTGGCTTATTCGATGACAGCAAAGTTGACGTTTTAGTATAAAGTAAGTCCGGAGATTGCCAGATAGAGCGGGGAAAGGAAGGTTAATACAGACAGAGAAAGTCAGAAAAATACAAAATTGAAAGTTAAAAAAACACAGAAAGAGAAGGAAATAAATACACAGAAAAATAATAAAAAAGACAGAAAGATAAAGTCAGAAAAAAATATACAAAAACACCAGCGAAATACACAAATACAAGGAAAGAAATAGACAAAAAAATCATAAGAAAAGACGGAAGGAGAAAGTCACAAATAAATGTACAGAAAAATTAGAAACAAATAACAAAGAGAAAGTCATAAATAAATAGACAGACAAATCAGAAAAAAATAATAAAGAGAAAGTCAGAAATAAATAGACAAAAATATCATAAAAATATACGAAGAGAAATAAATAAATAGACAGAAAAGTCAGAAAAAAGTCGAAGAGAAAGTCAGAAAAACCAAAAGGAGAAATTCAGAAATCAAAAGTCGGAAATGGGAATAAAATTCAAAAAATAAAGTCTGCTAGAAAGCTGGAGAAACCAAGGAAAATAATTTAGCACACGTACAACGTAAACGAGATCCATCAAGAAAAACAGAGAGGAGGTGAAACGGAGATAGAAAAAGGCTGGGAAAGACGTACAAGCCAAATAAAACCAGTAGAAAAAAAACTGGGATCAAGAAGTAAGTCTCTTTTGTTTAGAGAATGAAAGGAATTCCTAGGAGGTTCCCATGGCAACGATAATGATACGGAGCGGAAGGAGAATCGTATAAAAAAACAACTGTAAATACCCAAAGAAATACTCCCTTTCTTCCCTCGACTTCCCCCCTACAATACTCCCATCATATACACATGTGTGTGGAGACCATATTAGAGAGGGAAAAATAAGAGAGAGATCAAGAAAGAGACTCTCAGTCAAATCAACGACCCATGAAACAGCAGAGTCGACAAGAGACAGGACATACGAGGGGAAAACGACAAGTCAGCAACCGCCCTTTGACTTTTCCACTTGGGTACATATACGCAGGTCAAATAAGAGAGAGAACGAGGCGAGAAAAAGAGAGAGAAGAGAGAGAGAGAGAACGAGAAAGAGAGACACAGGGAAAAGCACAGCAAGAAAGTCATTGGGATACGTCAAAGATAAAGCGAGAGAGAGAGAGAGGATCCACCACAAGAAAAACATGAGAGAGACTCTAGAGAGAGAGAAGAGAGAGAGAGAAGAGAGAGAGAAGAGAGAGAGAAGAGAAAGAGAGAAGCGAGAGAGACAGAGAGGAACTAAATACGCCACGAGGACCAACTCTTAATTAAAAAAGAATATCAATGGGTTGTTGTTACTTTTGTGGTACAACAAAAGGACTTGCTTTCTCCTCCCAAAAGTAAATACCTCGCTTTCTCTCTCTCTCTCTCTTGCTCTTTCTTTCTCTTCCGCCCCTACATGTGTGTTCATAATTTATACTAACACCAATAATTACTAGCGTCTCCAAACACACTGCGACACTACCCTATACTTATATCACATTTCTCCCCTTCCACTGTTCCACTTTCTCGGGAAATTCCTTAAATTTCTCCGTCTTCCCCTTTCCACCCGCCTCCTCGCCATTTCTACCCGGCACATACTTTCTTTCTTCTGAATTTCCCCGGATTTTATTAGTACTGACGTCGGTGGGAGGCCAGGACGAAAATAGTCCCGTCTACGTACATATGTATACATGTGTGTATAGATATATAGATATAATGTATGTACATATGGAGTACCTCCGAACTATGGACACAGAGAGGGAGTTAAGGGGAGAAAAGCCTGGGATTTCCCCCGCAAGCTTGGAATGCCCCAGACAATTACTGGGGTGTGCACCCCTAAATAAATTATGGGAATAATTGTGCGAAATGTTCCTCGGGAAGAATTAAAATAAAAAACAGTTGATATTTTTGGACTTCGTTACACCGGATCCGGTTATAAGAGTCCCGGACTGGCGCAGACTGGCCTGGACATTCCCCCTTCTGATACTTTTAGATGGGACAATGTACCTCCTTTTCTATGGGCATGTGTCATTGCCGGACGTATATTTTTGGTATGAAATGCCTCTCGTGTCCAGAACGGCCCTTTTTTGCGCCTGCCACACACAGTGGATGCTTTATTAAAAAATATGGAAAACGCCCGAGTCCGGTGTGTTTACGACATCTGCAACAAATGTTTTTTTATTCCCAGGAAGAATATATATTGCTCTACAAATTCTTTTTTTTTATTATATGTGTATGCATAATTCTTTTACAGATCTTTTTTTTTTTAAATTTGGTTTTATTTTCACATATTCTCTACAATTTCGCCTAGGAAACAATCTGAGCTCTGAAAATGTACGTTTATATACAGACAAGTACAATACACAAAAATGTGTTTAATTAATACCCGAGTAAACCTACCATTTTGGGCGTGTTGTGCCCTATTTTTCGGGGGTGAGCAAATATTTTTTAGCACTCACCACCTGCATTTAATGCAGACTTGAAATAAATCTGCATCTGGAATAAATCCAGTTTTCTTTGGAAGTATTTATTTTTTGCGGGTCCCGTCAATAAAACTTGCGTTTGTCCATGAGAAAGTGAAAGCCGGCATTTCATGCAAAGCGCAAAAGGGAAAACATCAGACTCAAAGTCAGATTTGTGGGGACAATATTAATAATTTAATTAGTAATAACAAATTAAATGACAATTTCTATTTAAAATCCATCCAAATATTTGGAAAATTAATTGTTGGATTTCTAAAAACAAAATGAAAATTTCTATTGCAAATCCAGCCAAATATTTGTAAAATTAATTGAAGGATTTCTAAGAACAAAATGAAAATTTCTATTGCAAATCCAGCCAAATATTGGAAAATTAATTGCTGGATTTCTGAAAACAAAATGAATATTTCTATTGCAAATCCAGCTAAATATTTGCAAAATGAATTGCCGAATTTGTACAACAAAAATGTATATTTCTATTACAAATCCAGCCAAATATTTGGAAAATTAATTGCCGGATTTGTAAAATATTTTGGCCCCCAGAAAAATCATTCCTAAAGAAAAATTCATAAAATATTTTGACCCCTCAGAAAAATCATTGCTGAAGATAAATTAATTTAGGAAATATTTTGCTGTGACTCTTGCAAACCTTTATGGATATTTTGATTAGCTTCGCAGAATTCGCAATGAATTTGAGCTGTCAAAAAATCCCCAATTTCGGGTCAATGCGCTTTAGGGTTGCCTTTAGGAACCTTTAGGAACTCCCCGGGCAATGGTTAGATGTGATCCCGAGAAAGGAAAATCAGCTCAACTGCTGCCATGTAACTGCTCGGTCAAAAGGGAAAAAGCCCAATGAAAATAGCAATGAAAATTGGGAAAACGGAATCCAAAATCCGTTTCTTCCCTCCATGTAATTCCCCCTGAAAAAACGGGAGGGTTGAAAGGGAAAGTTTTTGGGGGAGAGACAGAAGTTGCATTTTTGGAGGGGGGAAAGGGAACTTAAGGCACTAACCCCCACCATATGCTCCCAATGTCTTTTCCAGGGGAGAGACGGAAAAAAAAGAAGGGAAGGAGATTTTTGTGTGGTGAAACTCTGGGCTATAACAACATAAATAAGGGAGTAAATCTTCATTTTTGCTGGCGCTAGCAATTGCCAGTAAACGGCCTTCTTTTCCCTCCATTATTACTCCTTACCTTAGCCTATTTGCGGGACGAAAGTCACACACAAAAGAGGAGTTTTAGGGGAAATGTATTTTTTTCTTTTCCTTTCTCTTTTTCTCTTTTATGTACATTACTTGCAATGTATACATATGTAGGGAATAAGGAGACTCATAAGCCATAAAGCCACAAATGCTTACTGCGACTACAATAATAGTGGGCGTAATAATAATAGTAATAGCTACTCGTCTTCTCCAAATCCCGCTTGAACACACACAAACAGAGGCTGTCCTCAGCATGGTTGTACATATCCAATACTTTCACTCTCTCCCACCCAAAGGAAAACAAGGGCCATTCCCTTTATTTGGGGGAATGAAGAGTCCCATTATTTTATTTCTGGGGCCTTACACTCTTAAGTAATTTATTTTCTGCATATTCTTCCCTTTTCCACATCCATTTCATATCCAATTTTGTTTTTTTCTCTCAGAAATATCCAATTCTTTTTTCTTTTTTTTCTCCCATTTTGTTTAGGAATTCTATGACAAGGAGAATCTTCGGGGGAAATATTCCAAGGAAATCTTCAAGATCCAATTCGCACCTCATTTCCAAATGGCTGGAAAGTTTCTATGGCTTTGATATGCACACTTCCGGTTAACAGGGGAAAATTCTGGACTTCTGGACAAATTCTGGATTCGAGGGCTTCCGTTATGAAATGGCAAAAGGGAAACAGGATTTACTGTCCAGAAAGAGGCCGCGAATAGAATTACTGGGAATTAATGAGAAAGCAAAATTTCGAATACTGAGGAGAAAAGCTTTATTTTGATTCTTCGCCCCAATTTTGTTTATTATTTACAGTTTTTCCTCGCATTTTCCATGGGAAGTTATGATGTGGAATTATAATCAGACCTTTTTCCTGTACTGAACTGGGATACGTTCTTTTTTTCCTGGGTGTGTATATGTATATGTATGTACATTAGTTTTATACAGCAATTTTCTTGGTAATCATGAGTCCCCTTCGCTTTTTTTGGCTTTATTACAGCAGAGAGAGAAAGGCCTTTGTTTAGACGCTATGAACATGCAGAAAGAGAAAGTAATAAACTCTGATTTAATATTTCTATTTCTCCTTCTTTCACGCTCTATTTCTCTTTTTCATATCACTTTCTCTGTCTCTATTTTGTTTTCTGCTCCTCGAACTTTCTCTTTTGTGCCAAAACGCATGTAAAAAGCCACACAAATGGTAGTTTCAGGCTTCCAATGTATATTTGCATATGCGAAAATGGCTCCAATTTCAAATTGCTTGTATCTTCATGGATTTTCTGTAGCTGAATTTATTTCCATGCTTTTTACACATTTTATATGTTCAATTTTCAGACAATAATTAAAAAAAAAGCAATTTGTGGATTTGTGTTTGACGTGGCTAAAGCTAAAGATTGCGCAGGGCAAATGTAAGAGTAGAAATGGCACGAAATCGAGAGGGAAGGTCGAGCTACAGTTATAAGGGAAAGTGTGGAGAAAATGGGAAAATAGAAAAAGAGAAAACAGAGATGAAGAAGCCAAAATAGCGATGTTCTTTTCTGTCATCAAACATGGCTTTCATTTGCACTATGCACATACGTGCATACGGAAGGATAGGAAAAATGCTCGGCTTTTTTGGTCTCATTCTAATACTAAAAAAAAATCCTTAAATAATGAACATTTTGGGGTGGAAGATGATGTGTTGGATGAGATGATGGGAGCAAGAGGGAGAGAGAGAAAGGAAGGGAAAGTTTGAAGATGAAGGGAAAGGGAATCTTCTTCATCCGTCGGCCCTCCGAGCACATTAGCACTTGTAGAAGGTGTGAGAGGAAAAATTAACGCTTTAATTAAAAGATATGAGTGTTAGCGAGGGAGAAAGTGAGGCGGGGAGAAGGGGAAAAAGAGACATTCTCCGGCCTTATAAATCCGAATGCGGTTCATGTCTTCTTCCTCGAGCGGGGATAAGTTGGTGGGGAAGCGAGAAATTATTTATATTCCTCACACACATTCCCAGTTAAAGAGGGAGAAGTAAGAGAGAAAGAGAGAGAGAGAGAAAGAGAGAGAGAGAGAGAGAAAGAG
>JAQGBT010002643.1:0-23015 GCA_034698585.1 Disparrhopalites patrizii | reverse complement strand
TTATTGTTTTATATAAATTTTGTTTGTATAATATTATTTTTTTATATAAAATTTTTTTATATAAATTTTGTTTGTATAATATTATTTTTTTTATATACAATTTTTTAATATAAATTTTGTTTATATTCTATTATTATTTTCTATTATAATTTTTCTAAGTACATTAACGCTATTTCCGGGTTTTAATTGAAATTTTTACTTCCGGCTTTTATATACACATGCGTTGCCGCATTAGCCGCACTTTGGCTGTGGGTTTTTTGCTTTTCTTTCTATAAATGATGCCCCTATTTTGAAAAGTACAATACAGCCGAACCTCTTTATAACGGGCTCCCTTATAATGGTTTTCTTTCTACGCTGGTGGCTGAAAATGCTTCCCTCAAAAACGTTAACATAGAAATTTCTGTTCTCTTTAACGGTTTTTCGTTATAACGGGGAAAATATGCTGATTTAAGGGGAACCGTTATAGAGTGGTTCGACTATATTAAACAAAATAAATAGTAAATTGAATAAAATAAATTTTGTGTTTGAATGAGGCATTGCGTTCATTGGCAATACAAGCAGTGGTGGCTCGAATCGTTCCACAGCCCCATCCACATCGACAGCGATACTACACACAGAAACAACGAATCGGTTGACGGAAGAAACCGAGGATACGACCGAAATATTTACTACCAGATCGATGCGAGCAACCAGTGAAATGCCAAGCAGTGTTTACGCTCAAAATTCGACATCAATTACAGAGCAGAGCACTTCACCCACAAGCATCACTCACGGTGAGAGCACAGAAGACGTTGAAATTCCCATGACATCCCCCGCAACCACCGATGTGACTCTCGTAGATGGAATGGAATTGAGTCCGCAAGATGTTCTGTTTGATCGAGTCCTAAAAGGCAATGCCATGTACAATGCGTGCTTGTCCACTTTCCCTTGCAATAAGAAGAATTACAACACGACCATCGCACTTTTTACGACCGACACCGAACGAGAAGTTCAACGGGTTTCAGGTTGTTGAATTATGTG
This sequence comes from Disparrhopalites patrizii, assembly GCA_034698585.1. Lineage (NCBI taxonomy): Eukaryota > Metazoa > Arthropoda > Collembola > Symphypleona > Sminthuridae > Disparrhopalites > Disparrhopalites patrizii. The sequence goes on along the minus strand of JAQGBT010002643.1, from coordinate 21,995 downwards.
ATTTTGACACTTCTTAACGTCGATACGAGTGTCGTGCGTGGAAATGAGAGAAATGGTTTGATTTTGATTGTAGTGAAAACTTCAAATGGAGAAGCCGTCGGTAATCAGATTGCATCCTATCACATCCTTGCTTTTACCTTCCCTCAGGAATTGGAAAAGTATGCAATAAGTTCTTGGGATGAACGGGGCTGGACAAGGCCGGTGAAGGATTTTTCTTGCTAATTGAGTACCTGAATATTATGTGAATAAAACAAATCATGGCAACTTCTGTGGGATTACAAATACATACATATATATTACACATGAGTCTCTCTACAATAAGTCTCTTTATAACAACATTTCTCTATAACAACATTATTTTTCCAGCCCTTCGTACATGTAAGGCGCTTACTTAATGTTGCATATAACAACCTTTCTGTGTAACAATTTTTTCGCCCTTCCCTTCCGAGTTGTTATATAGAGACTCCACTGTAGATGTAATTATAACCGGAAAATTTCTGGGAAAATTAGACTCCAAGTTTTTTTTCCTGTTGAATAATTCTCAAACGTTTGTGACGTTTCTTTCAAAATGACGACTTTCGTCGTCATAAAGTTAACTAAAGTCGACTCTGTTTATAATGGTGTAGCAAATAGCACCTACATTTAACCGTTATATATAGAGAATAACCGGTATAAGGAATAATACAAAATTGTTATAAAGAGAAATATTTATTGGCGGGGGATTCAAAATTAAAGAAAAACCGATATAGGGAGAGAAATATGCAAAAGGCGTAGCCTAAAACCGTTTTAGAGAAGAAGGCTAAACGGCGGGGGATTCAAAATTAAAGAAAACTCGTTATAGAGAGACAAGTATGTGAACGATTGGCCTAAAACCGTTATATGGAGAGAGGCGGAATGGTGGGGGATTCAAAACTTCTCCGTTATAGAGAGAAAACCGTTATAGAGAGTGAATTTAGCATAGCAAATCTCTCGGGCGGGTTTGTGCACACCGTTATAGTGCGAAAACCGTTATATGGAGACCCGTTATAGAGAGAGTCGACTGTATGTTGCTCCGGCGGACATTTTGTATAACGTTGAAATTTAGAAATAAATGTCTCATACTGCTTACATTATTGGTACAGGTTATCGCTTAGATAATATGGGCTTAGATAATAGATATTATACGTATTACAGTGGAGTCTCTATATAACAACTCTGACGAGAAGGGCAAAAAATATCGTTACAAGGAAAAGTTGTTATATAGAACATTAAACATGAACTTACATGTACGAAGGGCTGGAAAAATAATGTTGTTTTAGAGAGATGTTGTTATAAAGAGACTATACTGGAGACAATGATGAATGGTTTTAATGGCGGGGGATTCCAAATTACCGAAACACAGGTATAGCGTGTGTGGGTGTGGCCTAAATCCGTTATAGCAAAAAACATTTATTGGTCGGGAATTCAGAGCTTCCCCGGTATAACGAAAAAACCGTTATAAAATAACCGTTATGGAGGAAGATATTAGCATTGAAATGGTCTCAGGCGGGTTTGTGAACATCATTATAGTGCGAAAACCGTTATAAGGAGGTCCAGTATAGAGCGAATTGACTGTATTGTTAACTGTTATCGTGAAATGTGGTTATATGGGAAGTTTAATAATTCAATGCATACGCTACATGTACGAAGGCCAGAAAAAATAATTCTTTTATAAAGAAATGTTGTCATAAAGAGACTTGTTATGGAGAGACTGTAGTGATAATCAAATATAGTCATACATTTTATATAGTGAGGCAAATTGAAAGCCACATTCTAACATCACTCTTTTTGCCAAAGGTAAATGGTAAAAGTGCTGGTCTTCTTGACAGCCCGGATTTTGAGCAAACACGGGTCCAGAAATGAACAAAAACTATTATTCCTTATTATTCTTTTAAAATATTATTAAATATTATTCCTTTAAATATTATTCGTTTAAAAAATGAACAAAAAATATTTATGATTGCGTGTAACGTCTGTGTCACCTCTATCTCTCAGTTTTGTCTGGCCGTTTCTCTCTTTTATCTCGCTCTTTTGTCTCCATTTTGCCTCCCCTTTCTGTCCCTTTGTCTTGCATTTCTTTTCCTCTTCTATGTTTGCCTTGCTCTCTCTTCTTCTCTTTTGTCTCGAGCTTGCCAACTCTTTTGTCTCGCTCTTTTCCATCAGTTTGCGTCACTCCTCAAATTCCTTTTATTCGTCTCGTTCTTCTCTCCATTATTCTCGCTCTCTGTTACTCGGCTTTAGTGTGCATGCGTGTTCCTCTGCACTTTTTGTCCCCTTGTCGTTTCTCTCGCCCATTTCGCTGCTACAGACTGGCAAATAAAACATCAAGAGATATAAAGGGTTAGAAGCTTAAAAGTAGAGAAAAGACCGAAAAATCATTTTATGCGGCTAAATCCGCATAAAATAGAGGTTTTTTGATGTAGTCTGTCTACACACATTCAGATTTAAAAGAAAAAGTATAAACATTAGATAACGGCAACAAACCAATAAAAGTGCATTGCAACCAGAAAACATTTAGCTGTGGAAAACGGATTTTCAAATTTCCAATGAAATACATAAACATTATTCAAGTAAAGTTCCAGGCACAAATGCGGGCTCAAGACAATTCGTTCCAATGGAATAATGAATTAAATGGAGCACCAAAAACGCTCCTTTGCTACTTGGCAAGGTCGATTTGAGGTGAATGACGAAGGCCAAACCTAACTCGAATGATATCTACTGACTTCCTCCATTTTCTGTTCAAGCAACTCGTTAGCTGCAATCCGACATTTCCATTGTCGGGGAATTAGGGAAACCGGAGGTATTTCCGAAGCATTTCCACCGCTCGTGATATGTAATTATTTAAGATAAGAAGTATTTTGGTTTTCTTTGCTTCACAATGGGTTTGGCTTAATCTATAACATTTCTCATAATTCACACCAATCCTTTTTTTTCTGCTAAAGCCTTATAGCTGTAATCCATTACAGAGCAGACTCTCAGTATGTATACCAACTCTACTGTAACAACTTTTATTGTGCAACAACTTAAATTTATTTTTCGGCCCACCGTATATACGTATATAATATCTTTAACTTTTCTAAATATTTTTTGTTGTTATATATTGTTATATAGTTTACTGTATACATATAGCTACATATTCAGATGAAAAATATTTAGGTTATTAATCAGCAATTTGCTGTCACCGTTACAGGAAGAACCGTTGTAAGACCTTTATAAATCATGAATTCATTACATTACCTATAAAACAAAATGACTTACTTTTAAAGGGGTTTGAAAGAAACAAAAATGTAAAAACAAAAACTAAAACTCACAGTTGCACGAAAACTTTCGCAACTTGCCAAAGCTAACTTGGTTACAAAAGTGTTTTCATTAAGCGCCAAAATAGGTTTTAAAATGAGGATGTGAATACAAGTCACATATGTGGCTCAGTCCGCATAAAATAGAAATGTTTTGGTGTGTGGTCAATATAAACAATTTTTTTAAAAAAGGGAGAAATATCAAATAACCGCAGCAAAATGATTAAGTGCTAAAATCACAGTTTGGGTTATGAAAAAGCAAATTGCAAAAATTAACAAGCGCAATTTCTTGGAAAAATAAAGCACAATTTTGTAGAAAATAAAGCGCAAATTCGTGGAAAAACAAAGCGCAATTTCGTGGGAAAATAAAGCGTAAGTTGCCCGTCCCGTAAGTAAACGTTGTGAGTTTGGAAAAACTTTGCTCGCACTTAGCATTTATTTCTTGGGCGAAACTACGTCTGCAAAGTTAAAAAGTATTGTGCTGATAAAAATAGATTTTGAAATTTCCAATGAAATAAAATGTATTCAAGTGAAGTTCCGAGTTTCATTTTGATGGTATAGTTGATAACGTACAAATTTATTTGCCCAGTCACTAGAGCTTGCGTTATTAATGCTGACATTGCGTAAATTAATCCAATGGCGAAACCTCTCTAAGTAACAATTCTGTATCTATGTATATGAAAAATTCCATTAAAGAGAATAGCAATCAGTATTGGCAGGAAAAGTAATCAGTATTGGCAGGAAGCATGGATAATTGTTTTCAACGTGACCCTAAGAACGTGGGCGTTGTGGAAGTGGGCCGATACACTCATACAAGAGCTACTAGCTCGCCAATATATAGGTACATAGGAACAAATACGGGTCCAAATCAATTATTTCCAACGGAATGATTAACTGGAATCAAATGGAGCACCAAAGAGAGTTCCCTTGCTACTGTGTAAAGGTGGAGAGATGAATGAAGAAAGCCCAATCCTACTCAAATGGTATTCTTTATATAAAATTTTCCTTCCTGGCAGCAGCTATTTAAGCAGTTTTCATATTCCCACCTTCAAAAACTTCATCAGCGTCCAAAATGCTCAATGATCGGGATTTGTATTTTGTCCGAGAGGCCATTAAAGTAATTAATTCCAAAAATCTCTTGCCCATCGATTTCAACGATGCCACAGGTGAAGTCAAGGCACAGAATAATGAAGACACGCTGAACCACTATAAATTTAAAGTGCTCGTATATGCCCTACATGTAACGTACAAATCCATCCGAATGTTCCAGGCTTTGGGTCATCCGGAATATTTTCACATTCACGGGTTCCTCTTCAACGCCGCTTACCTCTTTGGATGTTACATGGCGCTCCAGTCAATGGTGGAGATACATTTAGTAAAGGGACAAGAAAATGCTTCCTTACTAACGGAACTGTGTAGGCGCCATCCCAGCGCCAAACGGAGCAGTAATGGTAAGAACTAGTGGTGGCAACGAATCTCTTAATCGGCTTATTCGCTTCGATTTAGTTCGAATCTTTAAAATTTGATTCTATTTGAAACAGTAAATCGATTCAAATAACTTGATGCAAGACGCAAATCGGATCATAAATTTTAACTGAAATCCGATTCATTCGATCCATTATTTCATACAAACATTTTTGGATAGTCTTCCGAAGCAGAGCAATAACCATCAAAATATTGCAGTAAATTTAAGTAAACGGTAAATATTACATCAAGGTTAGTTGCATTTATTTGTAGTGACAAATTATTAGACTTCATTATATGCTTAAAATTTGCAAAAAGTGAAAAACATTTGTTGCAATAATATATTTTGGATCGATTGAATCATGTTTCGATTCAATCCATGGCTTGAATGAAACCGAATCGAATCATTTGCATCACGAATCGGACCGAATTGCGAATTTCGATCCGATTCGGACTTTGAGACGAATCGAACCAAGAATTTTGGATCAAATCGGTTCGTTGCCAGCCCTAGTAGGAACATATAAATTAAATCCAGAATCAATGTCGCGTACTAAATTTGTGTGTACAGTGGACTCTCGCTATAACAACCTTGAAGGGAAAGAGCAAAAATGGTTATTTTGTGGAAAAGCTGATCAATGGAACATTTAATATGTATACATATTAAATGTAATTATGTATATGTAGTGTGTACACTACATATACGAAGGGCTGAAAAATAAAGTTGTTATAGAGTAAAAGTTGTTATGTGGAGAGTTGTTATAGAGAAAGTAAACTGTAAAATGGATCTGTGATCAGAGAGCATTTGTTTTTAATACATTTTTAATTTATTTACCAGGCATTATTTACCATCTGAAACTGCGGCTGTGTCATTCTCTTTTCCATCGTTCTTTGGTGGAACTGACGGCGATAACATTCCTATGACGCTGGCGGTTTGCTTGGGTTTAGGTACAGTCGTTTTGCATGTAGACTACAACTCCATCCACTTACTCTTTTCTGCATTGCCAAGGACTTGGAGGAATCCGGGAACATTTCTTTTGTTGGCAGTTTACGAATTCAGCGTCAACCGCTTAATGTGGGCACCTTTCCTAATTCCAACATTCGAAGTCCTCACATTTCGACCGTTCATTTTGAGTCAAATTTCTAGTGTCGTAATGCCGTAAGTAAATTATCTGCCCAGTTCCAACGCTGTTTGTGGAAAGGAAATTTTTGTGACAACGTAATTACGAATGTTTTTTTTAATTTTTGCTGTAGTACATTGTCTGGGTTCAACTTGCAGCGAGCATTGCTTGTCTGCGTTAAAATGGTTGGGATCCAATTGCGAGTAGCCAGATACAATTATGTTCTCAAAATGTTTTTTTTTCTGGCCAAACTTGTGTGCCTGTTGGCAAACATCGCCTTTATTTTCATTGGAGTCAAACTGATCCACAAAAATCCCCTTCTATCCACATTCTTGCTGGTCCTGGGAATATTCACGTGCTTCATGTTCATCGTCATGTTCGGATCCTTCTACAAAATTACGGTGGAGAGTGACGGAGGAAAATTTGTTGAGCGAACGGAAATTTCAAAATTTCGTGTATATGATCGTCAAGGTGTCAAAGCTATAAGGAATATATCCTTCGACGGATGAAGGCTATTCCCACTTGTAAGATACAAGTTGGTAATTTTTATTTTCTGGACTGATCCACCACCACCACATTTCTGGGTTTCTGTTCCGTTCAAATTGGTGGCCTCTTGGTTACGTTTAAGTAAACGGAAGCTTTGCGAGTATAATGCAATGAAATGCACACGGATCAGAATGGCACACTAAACACGATGTTTGCACTCTGAACAAAACACGTACAGCGTATTACGAGAGCCCCCGTAGAGCACTTACATATACGGCATTTAGACCCTAGGAGACAACAGAAATGTGTTTATAGAAAATGCTATTCAAACGCCAAATTTACTGTCGAGTTAAATAATTTTTTCTCGTTGGTTTTTGCTGCGATAAAATAATCAAACTAGATTTCGGCAAGTAATTCGAAAATAGGCAAAAATATAAAAATCATTTTGTTTTAGAAAAGTAAATAGATGTATATGCATAATAATGCATGCCTATAATTTGGTTTAACCAATACGAATGCATTAGGAATAATAACCTAAAACGAATTGCACGAGTATCTATGTACGAACAATTAAATCAATTTTCCTTTTTCGCGGGAATTTCCGTTTGCTGTATTTTAAGCGGCCGAAAACGCGTGTTCCAACATATGAAACAATACTGTGGGCGTAATGCGCGTTTTCTTCAACAAATTAATTTATTACAAATTAGAATTCCTTCTCGGATCAGGTCAAACTCAAATTGAGGTTTTGTAAACGTCTAAATGGAATTGACAATTGGTTTTTTCAAATGTTTAAATACTCGCCATTTGGTACTCGTTTATTTAAATGATCTAAATTGAAGCCTTTTGATAATTAAATGCTTTGCAATCTTTAAACTACAGATAAAAGAGTTTTTTTCTTGCAAAACCAATCAATAAATTTAAATTTCTTGTTCTTATAGGATTTTATGAAATATTTTTATTTCAATTTTGATTTTTCTTTCAATGTATGACTAAAAAATCCAATCTTAAGTACAGTGGACTCTCTTTAGAACACCTCTCCTTATAACAACTTTTACTCTATAGCAACTTTATTTTTCAGCCCTTCGTATATATAGTGTACATATTAAATGTTCCATATGACAACTTTTCCAGATAGCAACCATTTTTGCCCTTCCCTTCAAGGTTGTGAGAATCCACTGTATTTCATACCGCATTTTATTCCTCCTAATATTTTGTCTTCGAGAACTAAAATTTTATCTTCCCCTGATCGTGAAAAATTTCGCAAGCGCTCATTCTCATCGCCTGAGCAGAATTTGATCATGGATCTAGGATCATGACGATTTTTCCGTAAGAGTTTTTCCCGAAATGAGTTCCAAATATGAGTATTTTATATTAACTTGATTTCTTTGTTGAATTTGACAACAAAAATTCGAATAACGGTTTAGAATACGTTTCTTGTTCTGAATTGGGATTTTATGTGATAAAAGAATGACACTAGAAGTGGTGAGTGATTCCAAAAGTCTCATACACCACATTCACTTAATATTTGCCGCTATGTAAAACTATAAAAGATATTTTGGGCACATTGAAAAACTCAAAGACAGTGCATATTTCTGGAATGCCCATTATGTTGAAGGATAGGGATGTAGCTGGAATTCTAGAAATCTGGAAAATCTGCGAGCTTTTCAACGCACCCTTTGTTTCCGAAAACTATCTTTGCAACGCTTCCAAAAGTTGGATTTTGCCATGTATAGCACTTCAATATATTGGTAGTTATTAAAGTGCAACAGACAAGTTTATATATAGTTGCCAGTCGCATATATACGTTATGCATAAGCATATCATGTAAGTACGGCAAAACTTTGCTCGCGCTTAGCATTCATTTCTTGGGCATTTAGTACGTATCAAAGCAAAATTACGTTCGCACACAGAAAGTATTATTATGCTGGTTTTAAACGAATTTTAAAATTTCCGATAAAATACATTTTTTAGAGTAAAGTTCCTGATTTCATATGAACCGATGAGATAGATATTGATGAATCCATACATATTTAGTACTTTTTAAATCAACAGCTCTTGTTACGAAAAATTAAAGCCGGCACTCAGGAAACTAATCCGTTGGAGAAACCTCTCTAATGAACAATCCCATATAAAAAATCCTACATGAAAAATTCAATTAAAAAGTGCAGCAATAAGTCCTATCAGGAGACACGTAGAATTTTTTAAATGTCGCCATACGAACATTAAATTTGCACATATCCGTTGGACGCGAGTACATTATAGGAAGGCACAAATACGGGCCCAAATCGATTCCTTCCGAATGAAATAATGAACTGGAAACTGGAATGATATGGAGCACCAAAGAGAGTTTCATTGCTACCGTGTAAGTTGAGGCGAACGACAAATATGTAGCAAATCCAACTCGTATATACGATATATATATGGTATAGATATATATAATATATATACAACATTTTTCTTGCCGACAGCAGTTAATTGACCACATTTTTCATATTTCCACCTTAAAAATTTCCTCAGCTTCCAAAACGCTCAATGATGGGCATTTGTATTTAGTCCAAAAGGCCATCCAATACGTCCCGTATGTCTCACGGAAAACGCAACCGGCTCAACTGCGCTTATAACTTCTTCACAACAAGGTGTAGACATGAGATCACTAGCTTCTTGGAAAGCTATACGACGTCAAGCTTGCAAAATTGATAAGCATTTTGATTCCAAAACTTTCCGTTTAAAAATTATGGAATGTGAAACGCGGGGAAAACATAACATGTTAAACATATGGGAGCTATCAAATCGAAGAAAATCACATGTTAAGCATATGAGAGCTATCAAATAAAACAAATCATATGGGAAACATATGGGAGCTATCAAAAATTAATTATACATTAAACATATGAGAGCTATCAAATAAAAAAAAATTAATAAATATAGAAAAATAACCGCATGAAGATTTTCAAATATATTTGATAACTCTCATATGTTAACATGTGATTTCTTAACATGTTTTTCGTCTCATAATGTTTAAACAAAATTGTTTGGAATCAACATACTTATGAATTCTGAAAGCTTGACGTCTTAGCATTGCATCAAGCTAGATACCTCATGTCGACGCCTTTTTGTAGAGAAGTAATAAGCAGTTGAGGCGGTTGCGTTTTCCGTGGAACATAGGGTATACTTAAAAAACGTTACACGGCTCTTCAGATTCTAGCGGATGCATATGGCCAAGTATGTATGCAGATTATTTAGTTGCCCAACACAACTTGGCAGGATATAGAACAATGTCTTCATTGACTTGTCAAAACCAGGAAGGAGACCACCTGGTCCACAATAATGGTGCACATGGTGAGTATCATCTTTCTATCCACGTAGAAAGCAGATCGCATGGAGAGCTTGACTTCCTGGAGGGAAATCACACTTTTAGACACCCATTTGCCAAAGTTACCCTCATGCTGTCCAGAATTCTGCCGCCATCGATTCCGTACCTTCGTACTTCTGAAGTCCGCTTCGGCCAAGAAGCTAAAAACCACGATGAGAACCCAAGTGATGCACAATCCAATCCAGCCCAATCCGATGGCGTAAAACCTGTTCTCAACTCTCAATGCACCCACCGTGCAAATGATGCTAATCGCCATAAGAAGGGCCTGGGCGCTTGGTGCCACGAAACGACAGATGAGATTGCTGTACCAAGTGACGCTGAGAAAAACCGTCCGATACATCCTGATTTGCGCTAGAGGCTCTCTCAGTGTCCTTTTCGTAATGTTGTTAGTGGTGGAATCGTCAATCTCGTACAACAATTCTAGCCCAAAGGCGCCGAAAGCCAGACTCATTTGTACAATCACTACAGCGGTGGAGGCGTAAACTAATTCTGCCATGGTTGTCAAGTACGAATTAAGAATTCGCAGAGAAAGACCAATCCAAGAGTTATTTGTGCGTCCTAAAATCCAGGACATGGGCTGTTCGGGTGACTCTGGCGCTACAAGAGACCAGCAGACGATAATGCTTACCATTGCATGTAGAACACAGTAGAAGCATTTCATTATGACGGCCACGAGCCGACAGAAAGACGATAGCCGGTCGTCGGACGTCCCATATTTTTCTGTAGAGTGACATTAAAAATAAAGCATAATTGAAACGAAATACATACATATAGTGGACTCTTGCTATAACAACCCTGTGGATGAGATGGGTTCGCCCGAATGTAGTCCTAAATAAATATTAGATTGATTGATTGATTATAACAACCCTGGAAGGAAGGGCAAAAATGGTTGTTATATGGAAACGTTGTTATAGGAAACATTTAATATGCACAGTACATATACGAAGGGCTGAAGAATAAAGTTATTATAGAGAACAAGTTGTTATAAGGAGAGTTGTTATAGAGATAGTCCACTGTAGTGTGAAATTTTATCGTGTATATCCCTTATGTTTTACGGAAACCGTACAGTGGACTCTCGCTATAACAACCCTGAAGGGAAGGGCAAAAATGGCTGTTATAAGGAAAAGTTGTTATATGGAACACTTAATATGTACAGAACATATGCGAAGGGAGGAAAAATATGTTATATAGAGAATCCACTGTACTGGCTCAACGGCTAATTACTTCTCTACAACAAGGCGTAGACGTGAGATCACTAAGCTTCCTGGAATGCTAAGAAGTCAAGCTTTCATAATTGGTAAGTATTTTGATTCCAAACATTTTTTAAACATTATGGGATGCTAAACGCGTGAAAAAATCATATGTTAACACATGAGAGTTATCAAATCAAAACCTAACAGTTAGTTACATTGCATTTCATTCAAAGATTTTCTTCCTGTATACATAGTGGAGTCTCTCTATAACAAGTTCCTTTATAACAACATTTCTGTATAACAACGTTATTTTTTCCGCCCTTCGTACATGTAAGGTACACATTTAATTTTCTATATAACATTTCTTAGTAACAGCATTTTTTTCCGCCCCCAAAATGTTGCTATAGAGAGACTCCACTGTAATGTTAAGTTTTCAGATAATGTTTAAATTCTATAGAAATATTTCTATTGTTCTTCCTTCCAGTTTTTTACTATAATTATTCTTGTTTAAACGTTTTACACGCCGCAAAATTAAACTTCCATCCCGAGGTTTTACTCCCCAAAATTTTACTTTAAATCAGAAATAGCAAATCTAATGTAACATAAATGTAGTAACTAAATCTAATGATTTAATGTATACGCCTTGTTGTAGAGAAGTTATAAGCAGTTGAGCGGGTTGCATTTTCTGTAAAACATACGGTATATAACAGAATCTTACGGTGAAACATCCGGGACATGTTCAGAAATTGACTCGTGAAAATCTGCAGGTCGTCCTGGTTCAGAAATACTCCCAGATTGCACGCAAATCCCTGGAGGTAATAAGGAACCATAAATCCCATGGTGATCCTCTCAAAGCTGGAAAAACCATCGTGATACAGAAGCACTTGGATTCCTCTGAATGTGACGTATCCAGAATAAGCAAAGCCGATTCAAATGCTAACCTTCCATATCCATTCCTTAAAAAATCCCCTAGATTTTTCTGGTAAATTTGTTTCCTGGTTCCACTTGTAGCGCTGGAAACCCAAGGAACTTCCATAGTTGAAAGCCAGGCGAAGAAATTTGACCATTGCGGGAGTCACAATATTTGAAGACATATTGCAGCTATAGATATGTTCTCGCCTAAAAGCTTAGGAAGTCTGCAGTTTCAACCAGAAACTCTGAACTTGAAACAATTGTATTTCTTCACTGTGAATATTAATGTGGGCGTTGTTTGAAAAATGGATTGCAGCTTGGAGCAATATTTGCAATTGAACAAAGTCAGTATTTCTTCATGAGAATGACGGCTGGATGAATGAAATTTTGATTAACCATTTTTCAATTAAGACCGCTTGGCAGAGTACCCGTTTCTTACTTGATTGCTTTGTTATATGTATGCAGAATTTAATTAAAAAATTGAGTACTGCTAAAAAACTGCTAAAAAATTTAACTGGACCATACATTGCAATGCGTCAAGCCTGATTGAGCAGTTGAAATCAATATCAATATGAAATCAAATTCACGTGTCAATCAAATAGAAATATTTATTTTTTAGTGACGAAATATTTTTCCCTTAAAGCTGTCGCAAATTTCTAGAATCAGACGGAGAACAGTATGGCCATTACAGCCAAATAGTGATATGCTAACACGGTGGCATGGCGTCACTCAAATGCACCATCTAAAAACTGTAATTGGAATTTTGGATTCAGGTAAAATTCTGCAGCTACATATTACGTAATTCAAATGCAGATACAATCAAAAGGACCGGCCTTAATATTAGTGATTAATTAAGCCAAACTTCAAAGTCAGGCCGGGACTATTTTTTGAATATCGACTTGCGTTAAATTGTGAAGGTCCCTCAAAAACATTCTTGCAGCTTTGAATGCCTCGTGTGGAATGTGACTCGGAAAATTCCACGGCATTTATGGCTGGCGTATGACGGAAGGGATTCGGAATTTTGCTATCGTAATTAATTCGCTCATACAACGCCTTTTGCGCAACAAACTACCTGTTGGAAAAATTGTCTGTTATAACAGAAACGCTCTAACACAAGTACATAGCATTTAGATATAGAACAACGGCAAATAGTTTAAGGATGTTATATGGAGACTTGGTATATTAAGACTGCGCCATAAACAGAAAATTGAGATTAGGCAACATTTATTTCTTCACGAGGGACTGTCCATATGCTAATCTTTCATCTAACAACTTTTTTGAGTCGTAATTTGATTTTCGAGCACTCCATAAATATTACAGTATGTGGAAATATATGAGTGCGAATGTGTGTCATACTTCTTCTTTCTGAATGTGTGCAAGTGTGCATTTATGAATGTGATTACTATGTGTTTATGTCAACGTTCATCATCTGGAACGTTGCAGTGAGTGTTATGCTGTCTCAGCATTATTCTTTTAGAAAGTTCATGATCATTGTCAATGTCATGACTTTGTGTGTATTGTAAAGAAAAAGTCCTTTACTTTTTCTGTTCCGGAAATACCTAGAAATTGTTGTAAAGCTTCTAGAAAAATCTCTGGAAGTTTTGTCAGGAGGAACAAAACGTTCCATAATTTGGTATAAAAGCAAGCAACCCGCAGTGTAGCGGTATCATTGATATAATTGGTTTTCTATAACAGTTCAAACAAGTAATTGTTATAATTGGGTCAATAGGCTTTGTCATTTAATAAAAGTGTTGTTTTATTAAATTCAAAAGCGCGTGTGTTAAAGTTCATAGTAGAAGTTTCACTTTATTTTGCAATAGAACGGAGCTCTACCAGTGAGTAGGCCAAACGCTTAGTTTTTATTTATCTTCTCGTTTAGCAGTCTTTTATTTATACGCGTGTAGAAGAGGCTGAGTGGAGAGAGGCGATTTAAGCTAGCATTCATATGCGGATAGCTTTTCTGTGAGTGGTGTAGTTTTCATACTGGAGCAAGATACTGAAAGCAGTGTCTCAATACATAGGCCATTTATTCCTGTATGTTATTTGCACTATATCATTGGGAAATTTATTCACGCACAGTATTTCCACATTTAGCTCATGTAGAAGAAAAACTCGCGTCGTAACGCTAACTGTGCAGCAATGGAATACGAATAGCAAATTTTTGCGTGTGCACATCACTGTCAATTAAACAATGGTTGCCGATATCATAAAATTACATGTGTACAGAGCTTTAACATTTATTGGCTCGCGAGCCCATCCAAGGTCCAAGCAAAATCAGAAAAAATAAATTATCATACTGGGCCCTAGGGAAATTGAAATACTATACCTTGCACGGACGTTGCCGAAGGGCAATGATTGTTTTTTTGCTCAACAAATTATGCTGGACGATTATTTTCAGGGATTATTTGTCGTTTTGTGTCACAGGCGTCGAAAAATTCAGAGAATTTCTGTACAAAATTTGCAGAAAAATACTGAAAATTTTTCCGATTGAACCATCAAGTGTGATTGCAACCATAAATTTCATCTGAGGACCCCAACAATTTCGATTGAAAAACAATTTCAACTGCAAAAAAGTACTGCTGTATTACTTTGAGTGCATGCGTACATCACCCGAATACACAAAATTTGTTAAAGCATTGTGCAATATAAGTTTAACTCAAAGAAAATGATGGTAGCTTGAAGAACAATAGATCGTTAGTGCTTAATGTACTTGAAAACATATCTTCAGTTTGTATATGGTTGTATTGCTATATTCGTATGGATGGCGGGTTTCTGTGTTCCATGGGCTTGGTTTCACTCTGGCGTTTTACCACTACGTCCAAAAGAAATTATTTTAACATTTTAGATACAATATCTACATCATACGCAAAAATGCAGTACTCAATGTCATGCGTACAAGTGTGGGAAAAAATTAAATACGTATATAGAAACCACAATTGCATCATTTATGTGTAATCAGACTCACCCCATTTTTGTCCCAGAATCACAGGGCATCGCTCATGATGAGCGTGCCGATACCGTTTGTGACCATCATCCGGATTCGTATTCGCCCAATAGGTTGCCGCCCCCACAACGGGCGTGATAAACACGCCGGCATTTGGAAAGCCCGTTTTCCCACCAAGCTCCGGTGCCCTCAACTATAAATAGAGTCACAATGAGAAAGCTGCAAACTAAGAAACGGATTGGGCTAACAACGTGTGGGAAGTATATGTTTACAACAAAATATAGAATTTAGGGGTAGCAACGAACCGTTTTGACCAAAAATATTTATAGTTCGAATCGTTCCAAAGCCAGAATCAGATCAAAATTCGCAATTCGATCCGATGCATTGTGCAAATGATTCGATTCGAACACATGGGTTGTATCGGATAATGATTCAAACGTTCCAAAATATATATTCTTGCAAATATACATTTTTTAATTTTTTGCATGTAATGAAATGTAGTAGTTTGCCACTACAAATTTGCAATCGCATTTTAATGGTTATTGCTCTGCTTTGGAAGAATATGGAAATATGTATTTTGTATTAAATAATGGATCGAATGAATCAAATTTCAGTTAAATTTTTTTATCCGATTTACTCCTTCAAGCGATTCATTTGATTCGATTTACGGTGTCAAATCGAATCAAATTTTCAAGGATTTGAATTGAATCGAACTGAATTGATTCGAAAAATCCGATTCAGAATCGAATCATTGCCACCGCTTATATAAATACTCAAAACTACTATGATCATCCAAAGCTAACATACAGTAGTCTTTCTATGACAAGTCTCTTTATAACAACATTTATAAAAACTCTTCATAAAACAACTCTTTATTAAAATATAGTATTTTTCGTCCTTCGTAAATCTGAACTTAAATATTTAAAAATTTAATGTTCTATATGACAACATTTCGCTGCAACAATATGTTTATTACTTCCCTTCAGTGTTGTTATAAAGAGACTACACTGTAGCTAGTCAAATTCAGTAAAGTTTTTAATTATATATTAATACGTCATAATTGTTAAGTATACCAAATTTGTTCTTACATAGATGGAAAACGTTTCACTTCTTTCGCCATCTCCCAAGTCTCTTGACGGCTAAATCAAATTAAAATATATTATAATTTCATGTTATAGTAATATATTTTAGTATGAAAATCCGAGTTATTGCATACGAATAATTCGGCGACGTTACATTCTCTCTATAACTTGTCTCTGTATACGAACATTTCTCTGTAACAACATTATTTTTTCTGCCCTCCGTATACGTATTGTACATATTAAATGTACCATATAACAACATCTCCCTGTAACAATATTTTATCTCTTCCTTTCAGTGTGGTTCTAGAGAGACGCCGCTGCATATATTCATTCTCACAATATCATCATGACCGTAGTAATGCCCTCCTGGACTGTAGTAGATAGAATGAAAGCTATCATGTGCCCCCGCCCAGCGTCGCTCTAAAATAGATTCCATGAAAGCGTTAATCTTGTCATATTCCGGGAATCCAATGCCCGTCGTGTATCCTTTGACGGCAGATTGATAATATTCTCGTGTCCATATCGTGTGTTCATCCGTCTCATTTAATAACTGCTGCACCCGCATCCCATTACGTAACAGGGCTTTCTCCAGCTTGTCAATCACTTGACTCCCAATGAAATTGTGGACCAAAATCAACCAGGGATCGTTTTCATTGATTAACTCTATTCGCAAAGGATTAATCCTCCACAAGGCATTCGTCCCGTCCAGCCAACAGATCTTATCAGTGGTTCCCTGTCGCTCTTGCGCCTGACAAAATTTTGCAATTAATTTTATTTTGAGCACTCAGTATACACGCGTAAATGAATTATGTACACAATATTATTTTACTAGTGAGCATTAGACTTTACTTACAATTGGCTTGAACGTCCCCAAGCACACATCTCTGGTTACGATGCCCGAATAAAGGTAACTCGTGTTTCCCTGATTTTGGGTGCAATTTGGAAACCGGGGCGCGGGACACTTCTGAATTAATGTTAAAACCATGGGCACGAGAACCGGGATAAAATTTTCTCCATGGCGACGCCGCACGGGCGCTACCAACCGATTGAATTGCAATTGAGAAAGTGCAGCATCGTGATCTCTCTCCGACACAAGTTTCCATACGGCATCATGCTACGAAAATTTGTATTTATATGTTAATATTAAGAAATTTGTTTGCACGACGTGCATATAAATGACATGTACGGCTTTGTATAGTACAAAATTCATTTTAAATTGTTTACCTATGTATATATACATATCGTCGGTGAATTCACTAATTCTTAAGAATTACGTGTAAGAATAAGAACACGGTGAATTCTATAGAATCATATGTAACCATCTCCACGGAGTGATAACAATATAACTAACGACGTGATCATCTCCATTTTTCTTGCGTGCAGTAAGTGACCATTTCCAAAAATAAATTAGAACCAAGAAAATTGAATAAATTTTTCAAAATGAAGATTATCAGAAATTTTAATTAGGATTCTACATACTCACTAATCAATCTATAAACATTAATTTTTTCCAATTTTTTACGCCTACAGTCGTGTCTACTGTGTAGAATGGCACAGGTATAGTCCGACCCCCATTGTAAATTAATTATACCAATTCATTTTCATCAATGCAATGCATTATTTTCATCAGCTCAATGCAATTTAGTTAAAAAAAATGAAACGCACGATCGGACGGAAAATTAGGAAAAAAGAAATGTATTTGCACGGCAGTTTGTCCAAGGTAGAATGGCATCTATTTGATTTTTAATGAACTTGATTACTTTACGCCCAGAGGCAGAATGGAGATGATCACTTCGTGAATTAGCGCTTGGTAGAGATGGTTACATATTATTCTTCACCGAAGATTTAGAGCACTCAATATACCAAAGATAAGTTTGGATACCTTCTCAATGGCGCTGTCCAACGCCAATCGAATATCTTCCTCATTGCAGCTCTCATCATATATCGACAGATCCAAGGCTGTCTGGAGGAAAGAAATGCTCACCACATGATTTTCCATGGCCAAAGCCAATTGACCAATCTCGTTGCAATGGCAACTACGAAGGCCAATGTCGGTCTTCGTATCCATAAACTGACCCCGGGCAACCTGAGAGTTTATACTTTACACTTTTTACTTCGTAGAAATGACACATTCTCTTTCAATATATCACTTTACTAAGCTGCTATGATTACTACAGTTTTGTTTAAGTGTTCTCATAGTACGTATTAAAGGTTTACGCTAAAATTTTATATGAAAACGATCGACTAATATGAATTTGTGAGCGCAGGAATAAAGCAAATTTTGCTACCTCTGCAGCTGGGAAGTCGTAGAATCTGCAGATTCTAATGATCGTTCGCATTGCATCTCGAACTTGATACTCTGGGAATTTGCTCTGAATCGGGATTTTTTTTAGCACAATTTCTATACAAAATTCAAGCATCACCAACAAATTTGGATTTACATTCATTTATCACAGGTTCTTTAGAAAATCTGTATTGTTTCACACAACTTTTGTGTATTGGAAAAAAAATTGAATTAGGATCTACAGCATTTGCGTAGTTGCAATTTCTTTAAACTTACTGTTTCCTCGTTCCTCCGCCCAATCCCGAAGAGGATTCATGTACAAAAAGTAGCGTCTTGTCATATGATAAATGGAATTGGGATTGAAGACGATGGCGCTCACCTTGCTGGACCAGTTGCCGCCGTAACCTTGAAATGCAGGGAAATTTTTGGTGTCCTCCCGAAATACTTGAAGATATCTATTTCAGCAAACAAATGCAAAAAGTTGCATTTCTAAGTCAGTCTTAAATTCTAATATATATAGAGACAGCGGCTTTTTTTATTTCCAAGACTGATCGAACGTTAATCTACCTACAGGCACATAATTGTACGATGCAAAAGTATGCACAGTGTAAATTAAGAATTGCTTATTACACAATACGCACTTCGTGGCCAAAAGTTTCCCTTGGGAGTCCCAGTTTTCCTTCAATTTGGGGAGAATCGAAATAAATGTGATCTCGTCCCAAGCCAATCTGTCCAGATAGTAGGGAGAGGAGAGGTCATCTGCGCCAATGTTGGGGTCATTGGCATTTGCAAGAAGGAGAATTGTCAAGAAAATGTGCGTGCTGGCACTCCCCGTATTTAGATACATTGTGTAGTATCTAAATCGGATCAGTACTATTGCATTTAATACATTCTTATATGTAAAGTAAAATATGTACACGATACAGTCGACTCTCACTATAACAGCTCTCTCTATAAAAGCACTCTTACTATAACGGCAGCCTGGGATCCATCCGAGAGCTTTATAATGTAAACAACTTCTTCTGTATATAACATCACTTGCTATAACAGCATTTGGCTATAACAGCAGGATTTTTCCGTCCATAGGGCACAGTTCTCTCACCATTACAGCATTTTCTTTCTATAACAGCATTCAGCCACCATCAAGTATCCTTTGAACTTTAACGTTTTCTGTATAACATCACGTGAACTTTCAATAACACAATTTTCTCCTTTTTCAACAAAAATTCCGCATTTTTAGTAAAATTGCGTATGTATTCATATATTTTATTAAATTATCAATAAGTTATTATCTGGAATTGTTCTTGTTTAATTATTAATATTATTTTTTTACCCAATTTTCTATAACTGCATCTTGCTATAACGGCGCAATTTCATGAGAATATAGGCTGCTCTTATAGTGAGAATCGACTGTATATACAAAGGGCTGAAAAATAAAAATGTTATCGAGACAAAGTTGTTGTAAAGAGACTTGTTACATATAGAGTCCATTGTATATATGAAACTATATAGATATTAAAATGTGGAAAGTATATATTTCATTTTCAAATTATTGTCATTGTTGTACGGCTATGTACAATATATTTTATTACTTCATGTAACACTAACAATTAGACATAAATAATAAAATAATAATGGCAATATTTAAAATGTTGCTTCTCAAATAAAACTCAATGCTAATAATCAAACCTTAACGATTTCGTAGTCAGATAATGCTTGAGTATAGAAATTTATTTATTTTGTATAATATGGAGTCTCTATAATAACACTAAGGGAATGTCGAAAAATGCGTGTACACTCAAATTTTCGGATCTCTGCACATCAATGTCAACCAAACAATGGCAACCGATATCATAAGATTATACGTAGAGTTCTAGCATTTATTGGAGTTCTCATCCAGACTCTGAAGGAGTAAAATTTGGCTGGAATCGCTCCGCCAGCACGGTGAAAAAATTCAGAGTCAAAACACAGTGGCAAATTTACCTGAAATTCGTTTCTCAGAGGGTCTGAGCCATATCGGCTTAGGCTCGAGAAACGAATGGATGGCAATTCTCCACAAATTTGCCTATCAGCGATAGTGCTCAATTTTGGGCCTATCTATTTCCCTCTTCACCGGTCAGGACAAACAAATCTGGTGAAATAGGCATTCACCTCCCAACATTCTGTTCCTTCCTTATCTCTTCCTCGCATATTTTGCGGGCTCCAACTGGGGCACCTGAATGCATAAATAGGAAAATATTTCCTTTATCCTAGAAGGTTATGTATAAGGATCGACCTTACCTTTTGGGTGAGAACAAGGTGACATCCTTATTTGCCTAAATTGGTGAACTATTTTCCATATAGTTCATCTAAAGCAAATGAGTTATATTAAAACAAAAGGTGCAACCAGAGCTCAGCAGGAAACTGGGCGATTGGTGTGGACCCGCGAAATAAGCCTATCCTACACTGGCTTGCTCGCTTCAGGGTCAAAACGACTCTGAACCCCATAAAGCACAAACACAAGCATTTATTGGCCTACGAGCCCTTTAGGTCCAAGGAAATTCAGAAAGAAATTCACGGAAAATGATCATATTGGGCCCTCAAACAGGGGAATTACAATACCAATTTGTATGGAAATTGCAGAAGTGCAATGCCTATTTTGTTGCTCAACAAATTTTGCCAGACAATTATTCTCAAAGGTTATTTGTCCCTTTTTGTTACGGGGGTATAAAAATGTGGGAATTTTGGTACTAAAATAGGCAGAATATATCTCCGGGCAAGGTATATTTTTTCCGATTTACAAACGATTTCACCTAGCGGGGTTGCAGCCACAAATTACACCCGATGACCCCAGAAATATCGATTGAAAAATAATTTCATCTCCAAAATGGTACATCAGAATACTTTTAAGTCTGTACACATCACACACTATACACAGTCATAACATTATGAAAAAATATAAGTTTCGCTTACAGTAAATGATGGTGGCTTCTAGAACAATTGATTATTCGATAGTCTGCTTTATGTATACTTGAAAAGCTATCTTCAGTTTGTATATGGCTGTATTGCTAAATTCAGATGGCTGGCGGATTTCTCTGTTCCACGGGCTTCGTTTCACTCTGGCGTTTTACCACTACAGCTCTGGAGAGGGGAGAAAGAAAAAGAGCGAGACTATAGAGGAAGAGAGAAAGAGCGAGACGAAGGAGAGTGACAAAGAGCGAGACAATGGAGAGATAAAGAGCGAGATGAGCGAGAGAGATAAAGGGCGAGACAAGTGAGAGAGAGAAAGAGCGACAGGAGGGAGTGAGACAAAGTGAGAGATGACAGTGGGGAGAGAGAATATGTACAGTGAAAAGATCCACACAAACGAAATAGAAACGAGACAAAAGAGAATGAGATCGGGAGAAAAAAGAGTGACAGATCCAGAAAAAAGGGAGAGAGAGTATGATTTTAGAAAGAGAGAGAGAGAGAAAGAGCGAGACAGTAGAGAGAGAGTGAAAGCGTGAACCGAAAGACAGAACGGAGAAAAAAGACGATTAATGCATATAGTGGAGTCTCTTTATAACAACACTGAGGACTGTCGAAAATTATGGTTACAGGGAAAAGTTCTTATACTATAGATCATAAAATATATGTGGCTTATATGTGCGAAGGGCGGAAAAAATAATGTTGTTCTAGACAAATGTTGTTATAAAGAAATTTGTTATAGAGATACATTCTCCACTGACGGCTGGACCAGGCATGGGTCAACTGAGTTAAGTATGGGATCGTTGAAATGGAAAATGGACATTTTTGCCATGCTAAATCCCATAAGAAAATTTGGTATAGTAAGGGTCCCGCCTTTGG